>JAARMF010004730.1:0-13693 GCA_022844705.1 Toxascaris leonina
AGAAGGAGGGAGGGAGTTACAACAACCTGTGTGAGCAAATGAAAGACCTATGCAAATACTATTAGTTGAAGAAAACACGGCAGCAAATCTACAAGGAAAATTAACCCATAAAAGAGTTGATGTTATCGTGATGCAATTGGCGCATAATCCTCATCTCGAGCTTGGTTGAGCGAGTGAGTTCCCGAGGTTTGCGCGAATAACCCAACTCTTTGATCGCCACAACTGCACCCTTATAAAGCGCCACACCTCGTAATCCTGACCAATGCTTCTCGTGCATCGCATCACCATTCAATAATGATGTCTGAATCAGGCTGTGATATTTCATGGATTGATATTGTCCAATTCATATTGTTTTATTCATTTATTTACCAACAGCTGTAAATATTTATTTATTTATTTATCGATGTAATTTGGCTTCCCCATCAATTTATACATTACTATTCATTTTTTACTTTAACATCTGGTCAGCTGGAAGGGTTTTCCATAAAACTTGACCGGTCATCGAACCGGACTCAACCGCTCTATTTTCCGTTCAGATGTTTATCTGGTCTGCGAACAGCAGTGGTCACAAATTTTTATCTGTAAGTGGTTTAACAGCTTCTTGACCAACGACCATGAGGTAACCGTCGCAAAGGCAACCTTGAATCACTTTGAGGGGATGTCAAGAGTCACAACGGAAAATATGCGCACAAAATTTTTTCAAAAGACACTCGCATCTTCCGGAAAATATTAAGAATTCAGTAAGTGTTGCTTCACGATGTATTGTTGAGTGGTTCATGCATATCATCCGAGTTCGATTCCTTTCACTCCAAAACGGGGAACAAAAATCCAATGTTGCAGCTTGAATGCGCTCTATATCAGTGTGTGTGATAAACGAGGTAAACGAATTTCCAAGGGTCGAGGTGTAAATGAAGTACACTTTAAAATATTATCAAGACATCTTAAGCAATGAAATTCTTGTAATTTACTCTGATTGGCAAACAATATACTGCACCCGCATTTCTTCAGCTCTCTCTCTCTCCCACTCTCCCCCCTCCCTCCTCACCTTTTCTAGCAAAGAGAATTTATTTGAACCCTCTCCACATCAACAATTTGAACGTCAATCTCTTGCCGAAAAAAGTGTCTGCAGTCATATCGTTTCAACAACGACGAAATATGAATAACAAAATTGAGGACGTCATAAATATTCGATCATAAATTTGAGTTATATCTTTGCAATGAGGATATCTAATTTGTGTTATTCAATTCAAATGAAGTGTTGACAAATATTTGTGCATCAAACATCAAACCAATGAATGCTACTCAAAGAATGAACGAATCTTTGTCATTCATGAGAAGTAAAAGGNAACAACAAAATTTGAGGACGTCATAAAGATTCGATCATAAATTTGAGTTATATCTTTGCAATGAGGATATCTAATTTGTGTTATTCAATTCAAATGAAGTGTTGACAAATATTTGTGCATCAAACATCAAACCAATGAATGCTACTCAAAGAATGAACGAATCTTTGTCATTCATGAGAAGTAAAAGGAGGAACATTCGACTATGGATATTCAAACGGAAAGAGTGGAAATAAAACCTACGCGACTTCCACCAACCACAAAAAGCGATGTGCTCGATTCGTTGCATTGTACAATCTTTTCGATTTCCTTCTGATCGATCTTCCAAATACTCGACAATTCTTGCTCGAATTTGCGATTCCTTAAAGATATTTGCTATGATATTATGCAATTAAACGTCGAAACATCTCTAAGCACCGAGTTGTTGAAGCTATAAATGAGGTACCAAATGAATACCATCAGCTGAAATTATTTTGGTACCGGAAAAGTTGGAATGGACGGGTGTCGTTNCAAACAAATGAATATCATCAGTTGAAATTACTTTGGGACCGAAAAAGTTGGAATGGATGGGTGTCGTTAAAAGTATCGGTAAATTACTATTATTGCTTTTTGATGATTTATTTTATAGTTGATTGTGTCCACTTCCATCTTTCATATATCATCTCAATTTTGGAGGAATGGTGGCGGGTTTGCTTCGCCTTCTCTGCGGCTATGCCATCACTTCAGAGCGCTAATGAGTGGAGACAAGGAAGACGGATAATAAATGGAAAGAAAATGATTTCCTCCTCAAATCCTAATGTAGAAGACGCTATTCTTAGTAAAATTTAGCGACCGGACTGAATTCGTCAATATTTCTTATCACATGTTCTTCCACCCCCCCCCCCCTCTCTCTTCACCTCATCAAATATGAGGGGACTTTAGGAACTTTTAGCATTGAAATTTAGCAATTTAGCAATTTTAGCAATCTCTCCGTTTCTCTCCTCTTTCCTACTCCAAAATTTGTTATCCGTTCACTCTTCGATATCCTACATCAACAATTAAACTTACTGAAATACCTGTAAAAAAATGTGGAACCAATAACGACAACCATAATCAAAAGTACAACAGTCGTAGTCAAAATTACGAACGACCATCCTGAAAGATATAAAATAAAAAAATACGACTGATTTTATTCGTTCAGTTCGTTATGCTTGCCAACAACTAAATATCAAGAGGATGAATATAAAACTAAAATGTTGTATAAAAAATTTCTAAATTAACTCAAATTTAAGTCGATATTCAAATATGGAGCAATATTTTATTAATGGAGTTCAATCATTGTGAATGCAATTCCAAGAATTATCCCGCATAGCAATTCTTCCCAGTTCAGATATTGACATCAGCCTTACGAAACACTTTTCTCACTGTCGCTGATACTCAATGAGGTTGACGTGGGATGAGGTCTGATCGGACACTTCACAGTGATAATCATTTACGTCACGATTGAGGCAACATTCCTTCTAACTCAAAGAATAAATATGTGAATTTAATCGACTGGAATATAAAAAAAAATGAACTGAAGTATTTACCATACTTTAGTTCATTTTTGCATCATTTTACTTTCACTTCAGTGATTTCACTGAAAATATGAAAAGACATCAAACAATATCGAATAGACTGTTGAGAAACGAACAACTTCTATCCATACTTTCGCTGGAACAACATTTCTGACAAGTGACATCTTATGACTGATAAAAGCGCTGTCTGAATTGTCAAGTGGAAAAATAGCGTGTTCGCCCAATGACCTCAAAAACGATCTCTGACCTCACCTCCCNCCCCCCCCCTCCCACCCAAAATCACTGAAATTGGTTAATGACTTATCCTGAAACATCTGAAATATCTTCTATTATCTTTGCACTGTGCCAACTTTAAAAACAAACATCTGGTCTCTCTTTCTCCTTCCCTCCTTTCAGTAAAATTCCATCTTAAGGTGACCTCTTTAAAATGAAACCAACTGATTAGATGCTTGCATCTTTTTTTTTGTTTTTTAGCACTCTCAAGACGGATATGAGATATTTTTGAATTTTCTCCTTCATCAGTTATAACAATTCAATTCCAATAAATGAGTCGGTTAAAATATATATTAATTTAAGTCATTTAATATGAGTGCTAACCTGATCAAATATTTTTTGATATATTACTTTTCTTATATATTTCAGTCTCTAATCTTTTGAAAATTTCCATAAATTTGTCGAAAGCCATTTAATATTCGAATGAAACAAATAATTATAAAACTGTCACGAATTCAGAATATTCTAAGCGCCATTTAAAACGTTAAACAAGCAGTGAGGGGAATTTTAATGAAAACCTACCGTAATCCTCTTTGCATTTTTCGTTATGAAATCCACATTCAGGTTCATCAAGAGGTGCTTGTCCATTAGGCCATTGAATTTCACGTTGAAATCGAAGCAATGGTAGATCATGTGATGTATCGTAAATGAAATCGGCCGATATTGTGAGTGCCGAGCGGAGTGGATAGTAGTCAGGATTGGCTGCATCCAATACTGGCTCCACCTCTTGTAGTGATAACAATGTGTAATTGCCCTGTGCATCACCGTGACTGTTTATGCGCATATCGAAACCTTGAATACCTGTAATAGTGCCAGGTGATAGATTTTTTATTTAAAATAGTGATAGGTTGTAATAAAGAACCTGTAATATTGACGAATAAGATTTTTGACCTTTGACACTGCCCGCAATATTTTTGTTCTGTAATACTGCGAAGTAACAGATTTTCAATCTGTAATACCGATAGGTAATAATTTCAAACATTCAATGCTGACAGGGAATAGGTTTTTTTTCTATAACGAATACGATACTTGAGAATGTATAATGCTGACATCTAAAAGAGGTAAAGGAGGAATCAATGGAGAAGACCTCAATTCCCTCATATCCATATGAGCATATGATAGGTTGGTTATTCGACTAGCGCGAATGAAGAAAACATGAGGAATGGCACAACGAAATTTTGAATAGGTATGTAATAAACGGACATGTAAACAAACAACAATAACCATCACCATCAAGCTATATCATTCATAAAAGTTCCATGTTGACCGGTCGGCCTAGCTAATAAATAAATTCCTAGCTTCCTATATCAAATGCAGCTTCAAATATATACAACGAGGGATATTTACACAATGATAAAAATATATAAATTTACATATTTCAATGATATTTGAATTTGCAGTGCAAAATGTTACAAAAAGAGAATTAAGAAACGAACTGTGATAAACACGTCCGATGATTTTACTGATAATTCGTTCACCGTCAGATATCGGATCATACCCGGTTGCTATTCTTTGAGCCGGTGTATCGTTAAGTACGGCCGTTAGCGCGGTAGCGTATAGTTTAACTGCATCATACAAATAGCAAGCAAACCGATTCGCCTGTAACACAAAATATTTTACACAGCCATTAAAGCTTGAACGTTTGCCACCCGTTTCGTCGAGCAGGTTCGAGTGATCCTGTGGACTCGACCCGGTCGAACAGACAAACTTGATGGCGATATCTGAACTCGATATGCTGAAGGAAATTCAAAATTTTTTGTCTTTCATCTCAAACCGTAGAATGATTATCCGTTGGTCATATTTGAATTTGAAGGAACCTGATAAAAAATCTGAAAAATAAATTTTCAGTAGTTTTCATTTATACATAAAGATCGAACAATTAAATGTGCTCATTTGTTCACTTCTCACTGATTGCATAACATTTGCAATATAAATGCGTCCCTCCGAATAATATTTGTCTCATTTCGGTTGTTTTAATCTTCGAAGATTGTTTGAGTGCGTTCCAATGTGGATACTCGAGGCTATAAACTCCTTAATCGTCTTTTCCTTGTTGACTATCACTGCGTTTTCCTTTCCATTTAATACCTCTTAAGAGAGTTTAGTTCACATCAAATTTCCGGGAAAAAACAATAATGAAAGAGAGGCAAATTGATCAACCTATAAAACCCATCAATAAAGTGATATTGAGGCAGCAGGACGAAAGAAGGGGAGGGGGGAAGGAAGAAACGGGGAGTGGAAGAGATGAGAAAGAATATACTACGATAAGTGCGCAATACCTACGCTTTTTTTTTTCAGCTTGCGTATTGACTAATTCAATTAAATCACATCATCAATAGGCCTATTTGCTCCCTCACAATATATAAAACGTAAGAAAAACGCGAGTGAAAATCGCTCTTTAATGATAGTAATGAAATTGAACGAAATTAATCGAATATGAAAAAAACCTTCCGGATAACTCTAATTTGGATTTTTGCCAATCCGCATTTCACAGCAAAGAATTCACAGCAAAAGAAAAAGTTCTTATCCGTAGAAGTTGTTCCCGTCCAGCATATAAAACCGGAAAAATGTTTATTTTTATTTTCCTGAAATATCACATCGAAAAAATACCTTTATAGAAGAGGTGGAATCATGACGCTGAACACCGAAAAGANTGTATCTAAAAGTTCTTATCCGTAGAAATTGTTCCCGTCCAGAATATAAAACCGGAAAAATGTTTATTTTTATTTTCCTAAAATATCACATCGAAAAAAATACCTTTATAGAAGAGGTGGAATCATGACGCTGAACACCGAAAAGAGATAAATAGTAATTGGCTTTCTGCCAAAAAGCTGTAAATTCCGGTGTATTAAGTCGTACTGGAGTGGGTATAATAGCGAGTGCTGATTTTGAGAAATTAACCACTTTACGATCTTGTGAATCCAAATCATCCCACGATTGACTCACCGACAAGAGAGTGTCTGAAATTGGAAAATGGAATTGGAAAATATATTGGAAAAAATTGGAAATTGGAAAAAATTGGAAAATTGGAAAACGTTCTACAAACTTCCGGTTAATTTGCNATCTGAAATTGGAAAATGTTCTACAAACTTCCGGTTAATTTGCATAAAAATATTAATTTTCTTGATTTTCAATTAAATGTTTTTTGTTCGTCCAAAAAAATTTGCCAGATATTCCAAAAAAAAAAAATTTATTTATCCAAAAAGAAAACTCTAAGAAATTACTAATATTTTAGTTCCCTTGCTAATATTTTCATGGATTTTGACTATAAAAGATAGTAATATAGAAGTGTTTATTTTTCATCAAACATATTTAAAATGTTCCTTCGAATATCCGGCATATGTGCTCGGTCATACCTAATATTTCGCTCTGAGCACTGGTCACATTGGTCATATTGGTCAAAGATTAATCGTGCATGTTTAAATCAGCACAATCATTGCTTAGTTGAGGCCTCCTTTTAACAATTAGTTTCTCAAATACGAATAACAGTCGTTTCCTCAAAATTTCAGGATAATATTAGCTCATGCAAGGAAAAGCATCGAGATGTTTTGCATCGTAAAATTATATGTTTTTGAGTGTAGCCACAAAACTCTTTAAGTACATAAACTCTAAATTACAAAAAAACAGTTCAATTCAAAATTCAATTTCTATACGATCATTGAGTTCAGCAAAGTGATAAACCTCTAAAGAAGTGATTATTCATCGCATGATAGGTATTCAACCAATTATAATCGGCATCCAAATAAATAAGTGCATATGCACCACTATCCATAAGTCCATGTGCACCCATCTCGAGTAGTATTCGTCGGAATAGTCGAACATTACCGAACGTCAAATAAACTGAAGTGAGAAGGAAATGGACAATTGCCCTAATCGATAAGCTATTCAATGCATTAGAAAATATTAAATCTCCTTTTTTGTTACCAGAAAGTAATGTCAAATTTTTTGACACTACAATAATATTGCAATAATCACTTCCATTGCAATTGTAATAACAATATTGCAATCAAACTTTCGCAGTATCAACTCTTTAAATCTATTTGAATAACCGAACGAATTTTGAGAAGCTTTTATGTGACAAGAAATTCATTTTGATTCAATTCGTTTAGTGGTGACTATGAATGTATTCACTCGAATGATATCACTTTGTTATTTTAATTTTTTCTACAAAACAAAAATTTCGACTATATATTCAATTTCTGAGGGAAATGTTTGAAATAAGATGCTAAATGTGAAGATAATATTTCAGAAATAACAAAACAGCTCTATTCTATAGTTCCTTCCCTTCTCCACCTTCCTCCTTCATACTAAACCCTATTTTGAATTTGTCTTAAGCGAAAATACAATCCTGTTCCCTTCAGAGAAACTCGTCTCACTTTAATAATTCCTCATCACAGTGCCGGAAATAATGACTCATTTTCGTATGTCATTCGAGTAATTGCAGAAAACTTTCATATGACAACAACTATGTCTTCAACGAAACGATTCATGCAAACATCCTTCACCGGCCTATCCTCCTCTCCTCAAAGAATTTAATTCCCGAAGTCATGAGAAATTTGTGATCATCGAAGGGTGAGAGGTGTGACTGTCTCGAAGATTTATGACAATTGGTTCATTCAGTATTCAAAGTTCGCGAACTACATCCATTAGAGGATACATTAACAGGTGAAAACGATGAGAGCAATCTAATGAAAACATTTACTAAGCGCGTAAGTGGAATGTCAACAGTAACCTAGGGACACCAGGATACGGTAATCGTTCGACAATAAACACTCCGTTCCTCCCCCTCCCCCTCTCCCTTCTAAAAATCCAATTCCCAAATGTTTTGGAAAATCCATAATCCCAGGAGAGGACGGAAAAGCCTCAATCAATCGTTAGTCTACACCATTCTATCGTCTGATCTGTAGCATTCAAGCCTAAACCTGCAGATAACGAGGCAAAAGAAATGTGGGTAACAATCGAAATATCAAATCATATTCCTCATCATCCACTGTGACCACAACAAGCATCTTGCTAGCCTCCACTTGCAAGCCTCTCAAGAAATAGCTGCGGTAATTGAAACGTCTCACTTCTTGTTGTGGGATATGTATCAGCGATAATTTGGGCAACGTTCGACTTTTCCACCTCTGAGAATGGATACGCTACCGTACTCACATTGAGTACCGTATAGCGACGTTCTTCTGGACCAGCACGTAAATTCTCCAAATCCAATGCACTCTAAAATGTATATTTGTTGAATAATATCCGTTATTCATTTATTTAACACTTCATTTAATTCACGAATAAAGAATAATTCATCTTTATTTTACATCAAAGATTTGAATTTAACGGCTCTCTTATACGGTATAATATCGATCTTTGCTCCATAGGTTTCGTAAATATAATTGATTCTTATAGTATGGCAATGTGTAGCTATAGTATCACATTAGATATGAATTAAATATTACTGACTAATGGATATAAAATCGAACGAAAATAAAAAGAAAATTGAAAACATAAATAATAAATGAGAGAAATCGATGTATTTTCTTAGATATTCGATTGCAGAAATATCCGAATATATAAACGTTATCAATTTAAGGCAGTTATCAATCTCGAGATTGTTAATATATGTATGCGACTTGACTTGTTGACACTCATTTTAACTGATAATCAAAATATTGATCTCTCGAAAACCGATTCGGATATTCAAATGAAGTAATTGTAAATATTCGCAAATAATAAATATTTTTTCCGCAATTTTATAACGAAATATAATCTTAGATGGGATAAAATTTTTACTTTATAATAAATTTTATGATCCGAATTACTTCTATGTCAAAAAAGAGCTTGATAACTTAATAGTTTAAATCAAATTTCATCACAAGAGCGAGGATGAAAAGATACCCTCAATTGGATATTAAAACTATAATGACTTCTAGTGAATTCTTTCAATATTTATATCGTTGATCTTTGAACTTTTGAGATCAATAAAACGACCAAAGTTTTTCAATTTTCTCATTCCATCGTTGAAAACGACCGACATAACAGCTGTATTTATACAATACATCATTCAATCAATCAATAATCGGCAATGCGTGAATTGGCATAAGTTCGACTAGATCATAAATGGTCATATTTCATAATAATAAATCAGGATGTAAATTTAGCGAAATTTAGATTACATTGATCTAAAGTCCAGCAATAAAAGTTACTCTCTAAATAAAGCACAAACTCTCTAAACAACACGCCGATAAAAGAATAGCACAAAGAGTGGAAATGGAAGCTATAAAAGAATAAAACAATCGATGAAAATCCACGAGTGGAGATGAACTCAAGCGTTTAAATTACTGTTTAATGTCCTATCCAACTTAACCATTCTCCAATAAATTTAACGTCGAAAATAGAGTTCATACTCTGATTGAGCTGAATAATTCTTCGTTAGTGACATGCCTCTCATAGATAATAGAAAATTTACGCCAATTGAAATGTTTGAATAGTGAAATAAACGCCGCTGTTATCTCGGTCTCAGCTGGTACGGTTCTTGCAAATGTTGGATATCTGTAAAAAATTGCCAATTACTTCAATAACTAAGTTGAGTGAATTTTATTTGAGAAGAACGTTCTGGGATCGGATGCGAATAACTTCTCCTGAAACACTAAAAGGGGAAGAAGGTCATCAAATAGAAATCACAATCTCCCTCAAGTACGATTCCCTCTCCAGATATGTCCCTTGAATTTATCTCCATCTTCCCTCCTCTCGTTATGCTCGAATCAGTTTGCATATCCCTTTCGAATTCAGACCACTAATTCTGATGGGTTGAAATTTAGATCCCTATATTCCCCGGGAATAATAATCAATTTTCTACGGTAAACGAAAGAACATTACTTCGTTTTGTCGGAAACAATATGATCTTTGCATTTATGCGATATAATAGGAACATTCTGTGCGGCCGCCATCGTCGCCTCCGTCCGACAATTCATCTCAGGACCAATAAATGCCTTGGCACCTTGTGCCCAATGCTCCATGAAAAAACGAGTGCCTGAATGAGGGATTTCGAAGTAAATTCCACTGAAATACTGCGAAAATATTGGCAATTGGTAATGCTTTTATATTTGAAAGAAGCCAAAGAGGTGATACGTGAAGGGTGCTCATCGCTGATATTGGACATGTTGAGAAAAGGAGAGCATGAAGAGAGAACTATTTGCTATGGAAGAAGAAGGCCTTCGAATGGAAAGTGTTTCGTTTTAATCAGCGTCATTGACATTGATTTTATTGAGAAAATGCTTGAGTAAATGATTAGATATGAAGCTTGAATTGAATTCCAGTGAAATAATAGCTAGTTTTCTTAAACTTTTGTAGAGTTGGGTGGAACTGTGTACGGGAAGTCTATTTCTTCGCAGATGTTGATCTACTGAAAGGCAATGATAGGTCTTCTGACCGTCTTCTGACCCTGTGAACATCTCTTTTTCAATACATCCGACTAGATGGTTCGCGATAATTTTGGTCAAGTACATTTCTGACGATGGTTGTATACTGCACCTCAAGGAACTCAGAGAAGTGCAAATTTTTTCGGAAGAAAGTGATTCCGTTCCCTAAAGAGGAATGAAGGAAAAAGGAAAGCAGCTTGTATTTATTGCAAGTAATCTGAAAGAATATTACGAGGAAGATGAAAGAACAGATAAGCATATTGCACCCTCGGAAATTCGTCCAAATTATCCCCCTTCCCCCCTCTCCCCCACCTCCCCTCTTAAAGACCACTCACACCTTTACGGACCTAAATTCATTAATTATACAACGAAAAATGAATAAACCTCACTTTGTTTTTCATCTCCACACGTATTATTGAATATATAAATAAGTTTGTGATTAGGCAGAATATTCGGGTCTGCATTCACCTCTTCGACTGCCACATGTAGTGCACCAGATATCATCGAACCTGGCAAAGAAATATTTCACTGACGCAGAGAGAGATGATAGTCATTAATGAGATGCTAACAACACGACTCGGAAACGCATCTCATGCCAGCTTATTTCATAAGCTTTGCCGCATTTTGTGTGAGACTCAACGTGGATTATGATGGTATCTGCTGCTGGCTTTATTTTTTAGCCAATGTTGTATTGCTTCTCGTATTAGCCTCCTCATTGTATGTAGAGTTAGCCTGTTCTCACTTATTTTGTATAATATGAACATGTAATACACGTCTGCACATATTTATGGGCATTGATGACTATTACCAACATAAAAAAAATGAAAAATATAATGCGCAAAGTGTAGTTTAGCTTATTTTCAAGATACTGGATGCATCCTTAAAAGCTTATCGGGAGTAATCTTGCTGGTAAAACTAATAACGACTATTCGCCTGCTGGAAACTTTTTGCCACTTCCGGCATTGCTTCACCTCTTCCACTGATGATGTGTTAGGTGATAATCAATTTCATTGAATGTTACCTTCGAATTCAGTTCGAAAACATTTCGATAGCGATCCATAATTTTTTTCTCCATCCGATGTTTCCACACTATCCACCTAAAGCAATGAGGAGTTTATTGATATCAGACGTATTAATAATAAAGAGTTCAACAGATTAGTTTAGCAGATTGTATTTATTGCAATTATTAACATGATGAATAAATAAAATATATGATATTAGTCGAAAGCGCAAAGTGACATAAATTGGATTACTGTGTCAAGCAAATCGAAAGGAAACTGTAGAGGCGGATTTCTTCCTTCCTCATTCCTCCACTCTCCTCCACCTAAGGTAACAATTATATTGCTTGCTACGTTTTATGCAATAGACGGCACAAACGTTGCAAGATCACACATCGTTTGTGTATCATTCATGTGTGGCTGACTATTGGACTCGTCTTGCGATAACAATACCGTATTTGCTCTTCGATGGCGCAAAAGGCGGCGCATATAACACTGAGTTATGCCCCAAAACTTTGAACTGCACTGTTTTGGAGGCGAATATACGACTATTATATTCGAAAAGATCCTTGCTCAAAACTGAGGAGAAGATTTAAAATTCGGTCATTTGCTTGTGTTTAACTACCGGAAATCGATGAGTTGGTCGTCGGCATGGCGACATTTTTGACCATTGGTCTTCAATGACCCACCGACCGGCTAAACCGATCGAAGAAAGCGTAATCGTTCAGCGAAACTAGTTCAAGCAGTTGAATAAATGGTGAGGGAGATGGAGGGGAAAGAGGGGTTAGAGAAGCGAGGAGATGCACCACTTAAAATGATAATTCAATTCAGTTCACGAGCAATGTGTTAAAAAGTGTAGATTTTAAAATGACGAAAGTTAAAGAAAAAGAAAAACCTCGGAAATGAGTTTGAGCGAATCGAAAAAATTCTTCGGGAATTGACTAATCGCAGCTAAATACGAGATCAGGATTGTCCCCGAGGGCGTTTTCGTTTCCTGATTTTCCACATAATAATCAGTGAGTGTCTCGTTTAACTGAAATATCCTTCAACAAGTAACAGCCTATATTATTCTATAGGGTAACGATTACGATATGATCAGACACAATCAGGTTTATCTGCTATGTCCTCCACTAGTTACATCTTCTGATGTCCATATATGAAATTGCCTTCTCCTCTCTCTCATTTTGAGAATGCAACCTTTGATAGTTTTTGAGGCCACATTGTTCAAAGTGGAAACCTTTGCGGCGCAAATGTCCGAGTATGAATTTTCAAATATACTATCCAATGTGAATTCCAATCAGAAGCTTACTATATTCATTAATGGTATTTCTAAGAAAAAGAAATAGAGAAAACGCAAAGAACTCACTAAGACGAATGTTTCATTGTGATGCGCAGAGAAAACGATCACCGACGAGAATGCAGTTAAATAAAGGAACGTAGTACATGTAGGCATTACGTACAATCATTTCCATCTAGACTCCACCAATGTCCCATTCGAATGTACTTCCGACCCTAAACGAACACCATTCAGAATGACAGCAAATAAATGCATATATGAATGAACGTCAACGACAATCAATTATGGATAATTGTATATAAGAAGAGAACAACAGATGATGTTAATGAGAAATATATGACGCATAGCTCAACAGGAAAATATTGGAGCGCTATCCAATCGTTGATGGTTCGATACCCCATCAATGATTTATCTTTTCCCTCGAATTAATGTGAATGACTGGAAATAGCATAAATGAGTGATTAAATTCATTTGTTAAAATATTGTAATTATTTTGCACCATTGCACTAACTCAGCAACATGTGAATACGATTACTGATTCAAGCTGCACTGTTGAACGAAGATCACTACAACGATCAAAGACCGCTAGAGAAAAAAGGCTTAGAAAGAGACGGAATTTATTGGAAAAGAATCAACAAGTGAGAGAAGTGACATCGACAGTTAAAATTAGATTGGCAATGAGCATGAAGATAATTGAATTTGTTTGCATACAACAACATACGAAGAGATATGAAAAATGACTATAAAAAGGGAAAGAAATATTACTAATGAAAAAATAAATAAGGGATCACGAAGGTGGATGGTGCAATTTAAAAAAAAA
>JAARMF010004734.1:0-13560 GCA_022844705.1 Toxascaris leonina
ATAAATAAACTAGTTTATCTTTTAGTTTATTAGAGAGAGGGTAGAAAGATTTGCGTGAGAAGCACAGCTCACATGATCGAGGGATAGATTGCTTCACACGTTGAATTCAATGTTTAATAGTATGAATTCAATGTCTAATAGAAAAAAAAATTTTTAAGAGTGACGTCATATTTAAGCCTTTACGTAATATTACTGATGTGAAAATTTTTCGTAGAAGTTATGTAGTACGAGAAAATAATGATTGTATAACACGTCATAGTTTTGCTTAAGTCATAGCAATTTTGGAGATATATACGAGGGTGACCATTCTTCGTTTAATGCTTTTTTTTGCAGTGATTCCTAAACCCGTCCATTCTCGCATTTCCTCTTATGAATATTTTGACATTCACCTAGACGGTCGTTGGGAAGTACAACTTGTCATCTCTTTCTCTTCGCTTCCCCCCCCCCCCTACCCCCTCCCCAGCTAATAACACAATATACAAATTTGTTTCGGCATTTTACAAACTAAAGTTCTCAAAAACAAATAAAACTAATATTCCCATTTCAATGCGATTCTTTTTGCAGTTTTGCAGTCTCCAGCCTTCCACAATTGAAAATATGGCCAATCATATTAAATGCGAAATTATTTGTGAGAAAATGGTCAATCGGCAATTGCTGCATACAGACAAATATTCGTTTCAATCGACATTCTTCTGCTTTATGTGAAATATTCATAGCTAACAAAGTTGTGCATCTCATTTCGATATTCGTCGTTCCTATCATCCATCTAAGTGCTTCTTTGCTTGCCGAAAAACTTTCAGCCAATTTCATCGAATATTTCTAATAATATCGTTTAATTAAAATAGGGTTAATCTCTTCTACAGTTTAAGTAATCATTGTTTAAACTATTCGAAATTAATTTCACTCCCGTTTTTTCTACCAAAATTCAAAGAAATATCGGTTGTTTATCATGTATTAACTAATATGACGTTAGTGCTACCACATAGTGCTTCTGCGATTAGATGCTCGCAGAGGAACAATTTGAAGCAAATCATAATGAAATGTAAATCAATGCTTGATTATCGCATTCATTGCCAATTTGTTTATAGAACTGAATAAGCACATTTCAACTAATCGATGTTTTATTCAGTCTTTTATTGTTGCCCAAGGTGGTTTCTTATCTAATTTTTAAGGAATATGAGCGGCAGATCGGAATAGTATTCTGCTGTAATAGCGCTAAACTGCCTCAGCGAATAGTTCCATATGCAAATTTATACTTGCCATGATAATCATCTCATAGACGATTGATCCCTTGCACGTTTCACAAATCATTCTTCTTATTTCTCTCATATTACAACAAGTCGGCTGGATTGATCAATTTGATAGCAATTACAGGTGTGACAGGTGACTGAAAGAAAACATGAAGACAATCTTTTCATTAAAAAGGAGAACATTTTATAACAACATTTAAAAATCGATGCAAATCAACAACAACTGATCAGTGATTTTGCTCTTTCTGTTCTTTTACTATAGATTAGCATCAAACATTTCTCTTTGTTTATATCACATTGCATTTCAAATTGGTTGTTTCTTTACACTATAGGTTCTTAAAACATATCGTACTATAATTTCAGTATTCTATCAAATTATAAATATTCCATACTAGATTTTTTTTTGCATAATTTTGTTCATCGTCATGCTATATCCGACTTCTCGAACGATAAACCTATATTAAGCAATAGTTGTGCCATTTATTCTCAAGTACTTTTATTGGTTGCAATTTTTGCTGCTTGAATATCTTTATAGCCTTATAAATTCAGATATTTGCAAGTGAATTGCAGCAAGTTGCAAATAAACAATAAACAATATGTGAAAATGCATTTGTATTTTTACTCATTAACCGATCGCTCCCAAAAATTGTTGGCAAATATTTTGTAGCATAACCGACCGCTACCAAAAATTGTTCGCAAATATTGTTTTGGCAATCTTTTGAAAATTTTCTTCCACAAATTCTTGATGGTGATGTCGTCCCATAACGTTTGCACAGCGTATATGCGTATCAGCCCCTGGCTGAGTGATAATTACAGCTCTTCAGCCAATAAAGGAAGAGTTATAAAATTTGGTGAGTGAAAAGCATACTACAGTGTCGTAATTCATTGACTATGAAAAAATTTATCAACGTTAGAGAAAGAGAAGAAAAGTTTGCAAATATTTTTCGCCGATCAAAGATGCATTTTATACCAATCGGTCAAGAGAAAAACGAATCTTCTGTCGAAGTTTTTTAAGGGGGTGGTCGAATTACTTAAAATTTGAAGGTATTACTTTGCCTATTTTGCTCTGTGTTGCTAAGCGAAAAAACTGACCAATTGAGATAAATGAGCTGCAAAATGGACATACCTTGGTAGTACTTCCTCCTCCTCCATTATTGTACAGTGCAGATCTCAATAGCTTAAAATATTGCTAACTACTTCCAGGATCGATGAATATTGGATTAATAGCTATACTTTCGGCGATAACCGAATTGCTACAAAATCTGCAGCACAAAATAGAAAAGTTCCCGCATGAGCACATGTAAACACAACGTTATCACAATGCCTATTCCATGTTTCAATGTTGTGCTGATCGGAATACGAATGCGCCAATTGCGCACTTTTCGAAATACATGCTCTTACGTTGGACACTCGCGTCACATATATGTGGTAGTCGTGGCGTATACATGGCGCAAATGTCCCAAGATACCGTATTGTCACTCGATATACCCTCATAAAGCGAACAGTCCGACATTGTATTTAACATTGTTGCGTTTCTGAATCTAGAACGCTATAGTAACGATTATTCAAATTTTACAATAAATATTGCAATATATGTTTCAAATTTTGCAAAATGCAAAAACCTAAAAATATAGGTAGAAATCACTGCTGAATATCACTAATTACTGAGCGTTCTTTTGTAGATCGCAATATAAGCGAGAAAAACGCATTCAACTATGAGCATATTACAAAAAGATTTTGATTATTTTGCGAGTGTTGCAGTTCTTTGTTGTAGTTGCAATTCACTGCAATTCATTTTGCAATTAATCTTAATCTCTTGCTTATGACATAAATATCAGCTATACGTAAATATATAAATCGCTTCAATAAAATTATTCAATGCCTTAAATAGTCATCATTGGTGCATGTACTCTCTTGCAATATTTAACGTGCAGAGTATGTCTTCTTGACAATGATATATGACTTGTGAATGAAGTTTCTTCAAGAATTTTAGAGCAAAAATAATTCAAATTATGTCAGTCGTCGACCACCCATCATTCATGAAGCACTGAAAAAGCCTTTCAGTGATCGAAAATCATCGGAATTAACTATGGAAATACATTTGCGAGCCAATCGCTTCGTACAATGCAAAAAAAATGTTTCCTTTGATTCCATTTCTATTCTTTCTTTTATAGTGCAATAAAAATTCGATAAATCTGATGATATCCATCTACAATTCATTTAAATTATTATTTATTTCGGATTTCGACGCATTTCCTCTCAAGTAAGCATTATGTGCTTATAGAGTTCGGCATTTCACCTTTACTTTGCGTGCTTCAAACCTATATAAATGCTCGCGAAGAAATTTTTGTTTTCGTTGCAACCGACATCCGATATGGGACAAAATAATAGCGTATAATCAAACGTCAATATGGTATTAAATGGCGAATCGAAGATTTAAGCTGTAAATTCGCGCAAAAAGCTCACTTTGTGAGTAATATCACCGGCTCGATCCGTTCATGATATTCAAAAAGGCATTATTATTTTAATCGTTCAATAATGAACAATCGCAGCACTAATCTAGAGGCTTTAATACGCATTTCGACTAATTCGCTATTCATATTAGTTGACGATTCGTTGAATATTGTTAGCCGTACGTCTCAATTCGCTTACGAACTGCATCAAGGCGACATTAATAATTGCTTTTTTCGTTATTAGCACCTGCACAATGTGGGCTGATTAGTGGCTTAATGCCCACACCAGACTTGTTGATATATCTTTCTAATGAAAACGATTCGATTTTGATGCAATAATAATTCCGATAATAAAAATGATTCTGCTCGTTCTTCCACTAGTTTTGGGATTATGGCCAACAGAATTATTATTGGCCGAAACTGATAATTTGCTGTACTAGCTGGCTTTGTTATTTTTGGCCAGAATTTGCTTTTCACTGACTAGCAATCTTTCAGAGATCATTGCATTTCTGTAGGAGGCTTTACTTCTTCGAACGATAAAGGATGAGAGCTGTTGATTAAAATGTCTAGTGGAATTATAAAAGCCGTTGACAGGACTGGGAATTATGTGTCTTTGGAGAAATTTCCGAAGTGTTCAAATTGTTATAGTGCTTTCTGCAAAAACATTCAATTCTTTTGTCTGCGAATTTGATGCCTTGATTGTGACTGACCTCCTCAAAATTCAGAAATTCCTTCCTCTGATCAGATCGAGTTAAGGAAGTGGAGTGGAAAGGAGAAGGGAGATAGTAGACAGGTAGGAGGATGAGATGGACTGCCTACAGGTGTTTCGTACGTGAAAAGCTTATTTATTTGCCATAACAATAGCATCTATGGGTCTTCTATTGTTTGTTCGGTGGCATCTCACAACTCATCTTACAGCTAATCTGCTCTCATTGTTGATTCGCTTGTTCCATTATGAAGGATCCTGATTTGACGGCTGTGAATGAACGCGATTTCGTTTTGGAGTGAATTTTCTAAAATTTTCAATGCATTTTGATAATTTATGCAGACTGATAATTTTCTCTAAAAAGATTTAGTCAGACTACCCGAATATCTACGAAAATACGTTTGACATTCCATTTCGAAGCTTACGACGGAAGAACAAGTTCATTTCCGCTTGCGAATAGCAAAAATTTGTCGGCGACAATTTATAGGTGCATATTTTTATTCTAGGGGTGTATCGAGACGGGGTTTTTTCATTCGAAGTGATACGACAGTGAAAAGGGTACCGCCCTATGCACTTGTAATTGTGCAGGTGCGCATGTGTGCGCACATATTTCTATGGACATGTTTACATGTAAATTTTGCATATATATGTATGTGTTACACTTGCATGTGTATATATTAATATTCAAGCGAAACGGATGCAAAGAGCATTCACACGTGTTAGTCGATTGGTTCCCATTGCATCCGACGAGAAGCTTTAAACAATGTTCTAGATATACGCTGCACTCAGAAATTTCTCAGTGTCCATGACGACGAAATTATTAGGGAATTCGAGAATAGTGTTGAGTATGTTGACGGTATCAATCAATGTCGGTGAAGAATATCAATGATTGTTTGTTCGATGTATTTTATTATTTTTGCTCATATAGAACTTTCGCATAGAAACATTTTCTGCTGCATCTCGTGAATTCATTTAGTAAATTATTTTAATGTTATAATTTGTTATTATTTCGCTTATATTATTCACAACCGAAAAAGGTTGCAATATGAACATCTGAAGTAATTGCAACAACACTCTCATCCATTCATCTTGAAGCGACGTTTCTAAAGATGCGCAATCGTAAAGCTCAATATGATGGCGTCGTACTCGTGCGTGTATGTGCGCTTGTCTGTCTATTGTCGTTTCGATCCGGAAATCATGAAAGTTAATGATACGAAAATTGATACGTATAATTTAAGTCAGAGGTTGCCCCTTATAGCAACTTTCAAAGAGATTATTCAACTCTGAAAGGGAATTGCTCGACGTATGCTCAAATTAAAAATGCTCAGCAGTTCGGGTAAAATTATAGGGCGTTTCATTTCGGTTAGATTTTCATTCAACATCGGTCAGGTTAACAAGAAAAAACGCAAATCTTTTGAGGATCGATCAGCGAAATAAAAATACTCCCTCATATTTTATCGCTGATATTTTTTATTTAATGCCTATCAATGTAAATGGTTGGTTTGATAAATGGCATCAATAATGAGCATATCGTATCATGTATGATTTTCATGCTTCATTTAATGTCTAATTGCTTTCAATAAGACAACTATGGTTGGCAATAGAGAGGAATTTCTATTGATGGTTCGATAAATCTGCCAAAAAAAGGCTTTTTTCGCTAAAGAGGAAAAATTCGCTCTCGAAGACCTTTGAAGAAGATTTCTTTCCTTTATTTCTCAAGCTATCACAACGAATAAAAACTTCTAGTAAAGGAGAGCTGATAAATTATCACTAGGGGAATAATTTTCGTGTTATCAACGCATTTCAGGATTTTATCCCAGATGTATCGACTGACTCCGTTGAATTTATAATCTATAGAGAGAGAATAGTTGCTCAAATCCTTTTGAATAAATTTACTCAAAACTGCTCAGTATTCTTCATTTTTTAAGCGCAAATTTTACGAGACTTTCTGTCTCTTTCGACATCTCGATTTCCATTACAAATTGCACTTCACCGCGATTTGTGCAGGTGTGCACAAGGATTCCGAGGCTTCAAAATTCTCTGTCCTCCTCCCTACAACATGATTTCTGGCCTTTGTCCTTTCCAAGTTCACCTCTCATTCAGGAAGGTTATATATTATCATTAACAGATTGCAGGAATCCGCATTTGTGCGCTTTCACTCTTGACTAGCTTAGAATTTTAAAGTGACTACGATCCTCCTTCTGTCTTTCATTTGCTTATTTTTTGTCATTTCTCGTTTTTCATTCTGAAAAAAAAAAATATTCCACATAAATGAAGAAATTGCCGAATAATACCTTCAAGAAAACAATATATGATCCTATCAAGCACAACATTTATCTCGAAGCACTCTTTCCAAAAATGTCTACAACTGGAAGGATCATTCGTCGTTCTTCGGTGAGAAAAGAAACATCAATGTAGATCCAAAAAACATCCAACCCAATAACAACAACAACAACAGTTTTACTTATTCAAGTGTTACTTAGACGGCCTCAGTTAGTTTAAGTGCACTATATTATGCGCTATAGCATTGATAAGATTTTAGTTCTTTCAAACTTGCATCTCGCTAATCACACATATCTCAGATGAAATACGGATCTTGCACTATAAAAAATATCCTCATGGAAGCTAAATTTAACTCTCAGTTCATTTCCAAAAATNNNGTTCATTTCCAAAAATAAATTAGATTATTGCTATTTTTTTGGGATTTGAAAAGTTGAGGAAATTACCGCTGATTGAAGCTGTCCAAACAAATTCATGAAGCCAACTGTGTATACGTTAGATATTTCGAAATAAGTTGGCGTGAGAGCAGCAAAATTGATTGCATCCATTATAAGTAGCTTAATATCAACGAACATTGACGCATTAATGTATGAAAATGAATTTTTCTCATAAATAACGAAAAATTTTTTTGTGAAAATCTTTTCGCACTTACGGCAGTAAAATTTCGATATTGATTAGGCAGGCGTATTCGCATGTGAAAATGTATGAAATGTTGGAGATTCGCAATGAAAATGAAAACAATCACTTCGGTGCCAATTTCGAAAATGTTTTTTTTTACGCATTTGCGCGATTATCACATTTCAATTTTATTTAGTACAATATGATTAGCGAATATTTTCAAGCATTGAAATGCTCAAAGATTGATGATTTTATTCGAATATTAAGCAAGAATTTGATAATAGTCGAGTAGATGCGCAAAATCGGATCNTTGCGCAAAATCGGATCGCCAACGATGGCAAAGAAATGAACAATAGATAATGTAAAGGTGACGAATATTAAAGTGCAGAAGTGTGCATTAATCGCACTAGACGATGACAAAATCCATATGCGAACACTGTATATATGGGGACATTTGTGATGAGCAAATATGACATTTTGAATGTTTTGAATGCAAAGCTTCAAGTGGGAGCTGAGAGTGCAGAAGGTGAGAAATGNTCACTGTATTTTTGTTGAGGTTTCGCATTCACATTATGGAATGAATTTCGGTGATCCTATAACTGCAACTTTCAACAGATCCTTTTTGAGGAAAACTTTTTTGGATGTGAATGTACAGGAATCATTGAAAATCATTTTTCGAATCAAATGTGGACACTCGTCCCTCCAAGAATTGAGGTGACATTTTTACATTTCCAAATCTTCTGAGAATGATCAGCAGTGAAGCTTACAGAAAAAAAAATGTGAAATTTTGTTAATTAACATTGACAAGCAGACTCTTTACTACATACTACTACTATAAATACTACTAGTACTAATACTAGTAATAATTTTATTCAAGGGTGAAATTAGTTGAAATTTGATGAACTAGCAGTTTTTTAAGTTTGTTTTATTTTATAATAAAAGTGTCACGTGTCACTAGAAATGACCGGTTAGCATTTTCAATAAAAAAATCTATCGAAATATGTACGGATGATATCAACTGTATTGATGACTGTTTCAAGTAAAGCTCGATAATACTCATGATAAGGCGTTGTGTTTATTGATTTGTTGCTTAAGAGTGCATTGAACAACATTGTGAACGTCGCTAAGGTGAGTTCATTATGCAATATGCATTAATTTATACAACGAATTTTAATCATCGCAAGCACACTTTCAGCTCTAAGCTTTTATTCGGCAATATTCGCATCTCAAATGATTTCGTTCTTCTAGCTAACAAAAATATTCCTTTTGCAAAAATGTTCGGAACAAAAATTATTTAAGAAACTCCCTCTAAAATTATTATTTGTGCATTTGCGCCTTTTTGAAATACTATTTGTTTGCATTATGCAAATTTCATGATGGTATATTTTAATTTAAAATATTTCTGTAATGCCATATATATCAATATGTGCTAGCATATATGTATATCTATATATCCTCATGTATATCTAAAATGCCTATATATTTGTCTNGCATATATGTATATCTATATATCCTCATGTATATCTAAAATGCCTATATATTTGTCTTTAATCCGCATCTACGTGATGCAAGCTAAAGGTTTTCTATAGGTATCTACAATTTTATGTGCCATAGTTGTTGACTGCAGAGCCCACTTTTAATGTAATGCCACAGTCCATGATATGGTGTGCATCGTAGATGAGCATGGGTGTAGTGCTAAGTTTTTACAAATAGTCACTATGGAGGCGAGTACCGTTACTTTTAGAAGAGGCTCGACGGTGGGTTANTGAAAGGCTCGTCGGTGGGTTACTTATGGGGAATAATGCTTGCTGTGATAAACTGTTTGATAAAAAACTTTCCATTCTTGGTGGTGAACTCGTCTCAAATGATAGTCAAATGTACCTTGAATGCCTTCAAGATATTCAAAGTGTGCTCATTTGTATGTATGGTCATTTACATATACACTGGTCAGCATTTAAACGGTCACTTCGCATAGTTCATTCCTACATTAACCATCTTCGCATATTCAATACGGTTTCAATTGAGCTCGCTCCTGTTTATAACTTCCTCCTTCTTGCTCCTATTTATAACTGCGCTAACCTAAGTTGCATAATTCAACATAGAGCTCAAGCATTGGATTGCTTCCGGAATTTTTCAACACAGAGGCAAATAAGTCTAACAATTAAACTGTTATATAGCGCAAGTGAGTGCTGATTGAAGTGTGGCGCAAATGTCTTATTGAACAGGAGCCAATTACAATAGCATCCAAAAAAGAGCAATTTGATATTTTCTCTTGTGATTGTGTATATTTTTATTCTTTTTAAAAACTGAAATTATTTTATCCTGAATTTCGCTTAAATCATATTTCCATTTCCAGGAATGACCCATAAAAAAAAGAAGATAGAAACTCCCATCATTTGTCAGAGATCTGCACATTAAACGATAAGTATTTCAATTAACTCCTTTTATTATCGCGTTACCGCATGAAGTTTCTTTCTTTCATTTGATTACTGAAATAAAATATCACAATTGAGAGCCTTAAACTAACGTTTCCATATTTTTTGAAATTATAAAACTAATAAATGATGAAAATTGAATTCGACTCTTTAGAGAAAAATATGGAAATGTTAATTTGCAAATCAATTTTAGCTGTAAACTGCTCATATTATTAATTATTCGTAAGCAATAGTTATAAATGTCAGTTGAATATGACATATTCGATATGATCAATGCGCTATTCCCATCGTTTCTGAGAACTAATTTAATCTAGAAAGCAGATGTTTCTCTTCATTTCATCGTTGTTGACGATATGCAATTTCCGATGATTTAATAGGAGGTTATTTTAGAAAAATAGGCAGTAACGTGATGGTATGACAGATGGCCAATATTGAGATGAAAACGGAGAGGTGAAGATCGGAAAGAATACGATGTAGCAGGCCTTTTCGATCCCCATCGAGATCCGGTCCTAAATTGGGGTAAAACTAAGGAAGAGTATCGGGCTTAGAACAAGATGCAAGGAAAAGAAGGGAAACTTTTAGAAATTCATTTATTCGACCCTCAAACCTCTCAACACCGTTTATTCCAAATCCAGATTATAATATGGAAATAAATGTGCGANTCATTATTCAATACTGCGCATCGATGTGCTCACTGTACTAGAAATCTAAAAAGGCTTGTACCGAAAAGCACGTTCAGAAATCGCATACAAATTTCGGCATGGTTTCCTCCGAAAATTTATGTGCCCTTTTTTATCACATCCTCGATTTGATGTTGTTAGGGAATCGACGTTAGTATTGATTGGAAAGAGTAATAACAATTAGGTGAATGCCTTTTCGAAATATGTGAAATGACACAAGCGACAAGGCTTTGCGCCTTCAAAAGTTGCAAAGCTTGTATCGGATAACGTAAAAAGATATAGATCCGTCGTTTGATCAGTTGATGATTGAACGCTACGACGAGTGATTTGCATATTTGTTGAATGGTTCAAATTTTTTGGGATTAAGCCTAGGACTCAGGCAAATTTATGACTCATTCTCAGAATAAATATTGTAATGTCTTCTCGGTGCTAATGAAATTTCACCGACTTGATGAATCTGCAAATGAATCGCAGAGTATATGTCGGGTAATCTTTGGGTCTGCTATCTCTTTGGCTCCTTCTCCCTCTTCCACTGTTATCATTGCCATTGCTACGGATAGTTCTTGCGAGGTTCGAGTATGCAAAGATCGCAAAACAGTTGTCAAAAATTATCGAAAATTGCCTCTCAGAAATTCTTTCTATGATATTAATAAATGAGTGAGTTCAACGGGATTTTCGATTAACAAAATTATTTACAATTAGTTCCTCTCCCATATATTGTTTGATAGGCGTTTTATTTACGTCTGTGATAAGAAGGAGGGAGAGAATGAGAAGGTAGGGGAGGAGAGGGGAGGGGGAGGAGGGCAAGTGATGAGGAGATGTCCCCGCTGTCGTCATAATCTGAGCATCGTTCGCAAAAATTTCACATCTCGCGCAGCTGGCGTTTGCAATTTCCCACCTTGCTCTGATATTATTTCGGCTGCAAATTGCTCATTGATTCGACCATTTGATCTTTGATCGATTGTGTTCACAACATAGCAAATATCATATACTCACTATGGTATATCACTTTGCACTTCTTCATTCACTCTTTTTTTCCACATATTAGCGTTGTTATTGATTTTATTTGTATTAAAATTTCATTTATTTTTATTCTTTGGGGACTATCAAAATATTTAAGAGAGGATTATTTTTGAAGAACATATTGAAAGATATGGAGTTTAAAAAATTTCTGGCAATTTTCCCACTGAAAATTCGGCACTATCCCACACCACCACCTCTTCCACCTCCTTTATGCTAATTGTTACATAGCACGTCTTCTACCCTGTCAGAAATTAAGACAATAGATGAAATTCGCAAATTCGGACTCATAAAAGCTTCAATGATTCGAAAATTCGTAGGAAGTGGATAGTTTGGCAATTTTTCCTCTCAAACAATTTATATAGTTCTATTGGGGATATTAACATTGTCGATCATCACTGTGACCTTTGAACTTCACCGGTGAGATACGATATTTTAGCGTTGTTTACGGCAATTGCAACGACACGCTACCGTACAAATGTCGTGTATGATTTCAGATGAAAAGATGGCAGATAATCTTTTTCGCTGCTATAACGTCCACTTTTTTGCTTATCATCCGACATACGATGGTCGATCGTGTGACAAATCGATTTGGGAGGGTAGGTTGAATAATTTAACACCATTGTTTACCAGGAATGCCTCGACTTAGAGAGCGGTGAAGGAAATTTGAAGAGGAAGAGAATGAACTTGAAGATGAATAGAGTCGATTCCGAGAGGGGTGGAATGAATCTTGAGAGGAATGGTGTAAACTTGCGGGATACAACGGTGAACTTTTAACTGTATATTTGACTAGACGGTTGGAGAANAGTATATTTGACTAGAGGGTTGGAGAATTCAGACATCACACGCTTTACAAGTATTAATAAAGCCCTCAGGTGTGATTTTTAAAAGATTTTCCTGATCCGGGCGCTGTCTAGTTCATCCTGTTACGGAAATATGATCCGTATAATCGAGGAAATTGAAAAGTGCAATGCTAAAATCTACTTTTTTTTTGTGAGCTAATAACTCCAAACCATCCTATGATCATAAAATTTCGTCGCTTCAATCACTAAAAAAATATGAATATCCGTTTCTNNNATATGAATATCCGTTTCTGATCATTGATCATGAAATGTAAATCCGCTGACGTATTAACGATGAATCCTAAATTTTCTACGGCGTTAACCTTTTGCTTTAAAAAAGTTTTTTGATTACATCTATGGCCGATGTTAGCGACCTCATTCTTCTCTCCCTAAGGTATCCTGTTTTTCAAATGGTTTTCTCCATAGGTCCTATACCAATTAAGTTCAGTTGAAATGATCCAGAATTTCCGCCATTCACTTTTTTGTTATGATCGGATGTTATATCTGCTCGTAATTCATTCTGAATTATTACCTACTATCACCTTCACTCAGGAGCAAATTAAAAAGTAACATGCGAATCACTCGCTGGCTCATATTTCAAATGTTAGTGCATGATGACCCTAAACTTTTCAATGCGGTGGTGAATGGGGCCAAGTGGTTAATGTTGCTTAATTGAGGCTGTCTATGGCTGCAAGTGCAACTATTCTGCATGTTCCATCGCTGCCCCAGGTGAAATCGTCCCAGTCTAGGTCGTAAGCAGAGTCGCAAGCGAATTAAGCCTATCGTCATAGGGAGCGACCGAATTTAAACTCCGGAAATCAGCATTGGGCTTAACCGATCTCCATATTACCACTGCAAAAAAGCCGGACTGCGTCCTCCGGATCAATCTCACGTCCTTCTAGAGCCTACTTCCCCACTCCCCCCCCTTCCAACTTTGAACGAAATGCGTTTAGTAAGGTGCGCGAGACGATAATCGCACAGATATTTGCATCAATGCTGCAAACGAAGGTGGTTTTCACTTAGCGATTGTATACCGTTTAAAAAATCCGGTGAACATATTTGCTGATAGGTTTTTATAGTCAATTTATGTAATTGAATTTGTGATCGGATCGAACCGAATCGAATTTGATGCACTGTCGATTAATTGCAGTTCAGTTCGATTAACAAGTCCCCCTCCTCCTTACCCTTCTCCCCTTACGCTCCCCCCCCACCCCTCCGCCAACAATTGCCGTTGGATATTTTCGCTTTCCAAGTCTTGAAATTTATGCGATTCATT
>JAARMF010004736.1:3313-13943 GCA_022844705.1 Toxascaris leonina
TTGAAAAGTGCTCTCTGAATGTTGCACTCTGACGACTTTATGTGGGCTGCTCAACTTTCAAGAGAAATTGGCTGCTGGTGAGAAAAAAAAATCAATTTCTGTTTCGTTTGATGAGTAAGAGAACATTTGTTCGGCGATTTATCGCAAAATCGGTACTGCTCAACGATCGGCGATCGTGTCTCCATCGGACTGCTCAAAGCTGATTACTTTTTGTATGCTTTTGTATGCAACCTCTAGAGCTTGAGGGTTTTCTTGTGATATCTCAGACTTTATTTCGGTGTTTGAGCGTATTCATCCTTAAAAACATTGAAGGCTACGTGCTCGATAGTGCAATTGTTTCACTTCCATACGGTGCATTACAAATAACGAACGCATTACAAGCGAAGCTGGCAGAGACCAACAAGGGACTCTTCGTATTCAGATCGCCTGTTGAGAGGCTTATTCTCAGATATGTCATGGAACAGGTTATCTCCATTAGATCCATAAATCTTGTCTTCTTTTTCATCGTTCCCTCAGTACCCACGATATAAATTCTCTCAGTTTCTATGATGCAATCCGAAGGTGGTCGCCACAGCAATGCGAAGTTCTATTTGCAATTTGTATAGCTGCAGTCATCATAAAGTGATCATCTTTTTTGATAGTACTGTGCAGAGAGCGGGAAGGACAAAACTAGATTAACTATGAGCACGAGAGCTTGACGCTGGAACTATGAGACAGAAGAAAAGATCAGCAACGGGAACAATGCAAGAGAAAATGGTCCGTGTTCTCGCGAATTTGGTATCTTAGCGCAGTGAAAAGGTGGATGAAATGTTGGACCAGTTTGGAGAGTTGTTTCTGCAGTGATCGGTGTTTGTAAATCTCGAGTTCTGTTTGGTGAAATTATCGATGCACGAAAAGATTTATCATTCGGAGGTTTTTTGTTGCTCATGAGACCGAGTGAAGCGTGGGATTAAATTCCCCTCAAAATTTTTTCCTTATTTAAAATAATTATTGAAGAGTTTAGGCTTGCTATGTGTCAACCTCATTCGAAGAGGACGTGCAGAAATGCAAAAATCGCTTCGAAAATGTCGACATGATCGTCTCTTTGGACGCATTTCAACCAACCAGCGAAATGTTGAGCACCTTCAAGGTTCATGCTTTTCAATCATCTTTCTCTCGCATCCTGAAGAACAAACGCCCTTCATTGATCTCTGGCACGATTCGTTTTCTGTTCAAGTCTGAGGTTACCTTATGAGGTGAAAGGATGTTCTTCGAAGTGCACGAAGGAATGGAATTATAATGAAGTGACTATCGATCCTATAAGTATGCTGCCTTTAAAGATACATTTCGTCTGAATACTTCTCACAGTAACGCTAGCTTGTTACAGTGAAATTACGCCACTTAATAGCTGCTGACAGTGCAGTTGGCAGCTTTTCAGAGATATTTCGCTCACAGCCACTTCAAAAATAGATTGCGTTTACAGATTGATTCAGCACGGTTTACGGCCCCTGAGGGTCTTTTCAAGCCTAAGCGATGGGGTCTCGACATAAAGGCACTGCATGAACTGATACATGAGGCCATCCAGTTGGCACCTATCGATAGCCGGAAAACGTTGCTGAGGTATGTAAAGAAAATATTCTGGCTGCCTTATTCACTTTGCTTACATGTGTAGCAAGCTGTTTTCACATTCAAAGTGTTCTCCACTCAACCCTCATTCCTTTCGTGGCACAGCGACTGAGCTTCGCTGGTCCGCATGCTATAGGTGATAAATTGCTGTTCGGAAATGCTATGTACTCTGCCGATTTGTGATGACGAATCTGTAAGGTGCCCAGCCGAGATTAATAGCAAGGCATGCAGGAGTGCACACCCGGAACATGTTATAATTTTGAGAACGTTTTGAGTCCTATGACGCCTTATTGTTCAGGAATATTTATCTTGCTGGTGGTGCTTCACTTCTCCCTGGTCTCGCTGAGCGCCTCGAGGTTGAAATCAGTGCACTTGTTGCACCAACAATTCACACGCAGGTATGTCATTCAACGTTTTTGCTGTTTTCTTTGATGTTTTATAACATCCAATGTGGACGAATATCAGCTACATCAGTTTTTACGAAAGCGATAGACGCAAGAAACCGATCGAGTAATTTTATAGATACGTTATTTAGGCTTCGTGTTCCTTCGTTGACTTGTACCATTATCTTTCGAATCGTCCCCGCCTGAGGTCCTACTCTTCCCTAACAGAAAGCTTCACCACATAGCAGATTGTTTCTATGCGCACTGATCGAATCCTCCATCATGGATTCTCAGTTTACGTCCTTATGGATGCTCAGTTTAAATACGTCCTTATTTGTATACGTCTATTATCAGGCAATAACGAAGTGCGCAATTAAACAAGTATGTTACTAAAAGTGGAAAACTTTTCGGTCTTGAACTGACTGATATTTTGTATAATGAAGCTTCCGGAAGGTGGAATGGATTTGAAGATTGCACCACTACCTTACAGGTACATCTTTCTCCATGGCGCTATAACGCAGCTTACCTTGGCGCACAGATCATCGCATCGAGTACGCAGTTCGATACAACTTGCGTAACGCTCGACAACCTCAACGAGTTCATCAACCAGCTGCAATGTGCAACTTTTTGATGCCTTCTTTACTCGTATTCGCTCGTTCATTTTGCTTTCCTTTTAATTCCACCTCTTTATGCTCAACATTCTGGTGAAACAAATGCTGATATACCCAGTCTTTGAAAGCTTCGGCTTAGTGCAAACTGATTTGATGTTTATATGTTTGAATAGCGAATAAGAAGGCTCAAAAAACGAGAACATCACAATGCCGTACTTGGTTTATTTAACAAGCAGTGATTGCAACTTTAGAACGTTTGTCTCGGCGCCGAACATCTAATGCGCTAAGAGATATCGGTGAAGTTGCTCAAAGCAAATTTGGAGGTGACACGTGAAGTGCGAATATTGGTATTATCTGTCGCCAAGTCTCATTTGCTTTTATTCAATGTTTCAAAAGAGAAATCGGTACAAGACCCGCAATGTGGATATGGGAATGAATGTTTCTCGACTGCTGGTCAAATGGGAGAGATTACCGGAAGTATATCGTCACTTGAATGCCGATGTATTTGCATGTTGTGATACTTAATAAAAATACTTACTTGTTGGATTTCTCGTTCTTCTGCTGTGTCTCCTATTGACCCTCTTTCTTTAAGTAGCACTTACTCCTATGCTGCCAATTTAACTCTTTTCGTTTTAATGCATTTTATCGCTATTTCGGTCACTCGTTTCAGAGAGGGATCGCAAAGAATGAAATACCCATTCATGGAATGGTTGACTGTGGATACCACTCTGATGTCGTTCCAATAAGCGGTTGTTTATCGCTGATAAATGGTTTTGTGTGCACTAACTGATGAAGTATGTTGCTGCACTCGATTCCGTTGTCAAATCCTCCGAAGGGTAAAAAGTGTTCACTTTGATGCCGCTATGATCAACTCTGTTCTTTAGACATATTCGATGCCTTCGGCGTAGTCATTGATCGGCGTAAATGNNNGTCATTGATCGGCGTAAATGTCATTCCTTGATCTGGTATGGAGATGTCTCACCTGGCAATAACGTTGCACGTCCGGAAACGATATGGCCCAATTCATACCGTCTTGTGGCAGTCGATTCCCCTATCGTTTGAATAGAAAAAGTAGATAGCTGTAACTGACACATAGTCACAGGAACTCTGCGCAAGTAACCGCCGAAGGGATCCGGTAAAACTTCTTGTATATCTGACGATAGATGACACAGAAGTACTAAAGCAGAAAAAACTAGGAAATGTAAGGAAATTATTCAGCACACATCACAAGTCAACCTTCCTTTATCCTCGCTCCTCCTACTATTATATATAACCAACAGTGAGCAANNNCAACAGTGAGCAATGGTATTTCTTGCAAGAAAATACATGGGTTCATTTTGCAGCCGTGACAACAGCAAGCCTGCTGCATAAGGCCGAATTACCCACGCTTTCCCCTCCCCTTCGCTTCAATATGACATCTCGTCACATGTGCAAGGATATTTCTCGTGGTATTTCTTCGCGCACGATCGCTCGTCTGCATTCAAATTCGCGTTCAATCAACTCGATTGCTCGATTAGGCGTCAGACTAACTGAAAACAACAACTGACTCGTCCGTCATCCAGTTCGGTTGGAGGCTGCATCCTTCCACGTTAATGATTTGAACGGCGACTGGTTGCTTGCCTAACTACTTTAAGGAAATGCATGCAGTGTTCAGCTGTAGTCTCCGCCAATAATACCTTTCATTCCAGCATCATTACACCACACACGCCAACAACTACCCAAGTCCGTAACAGAAACGAAGGCTCTTCTTGTTTCCTTAAGAGGCGCGACGCCCTTCTCAGGTAGGAGGTTAATGCGCGCCATGGAAAACCTGTTCCGCTTCACGCATAACTGCAATGAAGGTATTCAGCGGGTACTGGTGAAGTCGACAACCCAAGCACCGGCATCCATCCTTCCCAAAATCAAAACGGAGCTTCCTCAATCTCCGTTAGTGGCGACAGCAGAACCGGCATCCAGGGGTCGCAGCTAGCCGAACGAGCTAATGTTATCTTAGAACACAGTTCCTTCTCAAGAGTTAAAAGCCTCGGGCTCCAAAGAAGTCGGGAACTCTTTACCGTTTTCTCTTGCTATTTAGCCCTGGTGGGATGCTCAGAACACTGCCACCGCTTTCCTTCCGCTATCAATGTATGCGCACGTCGTCGTGACTACTTGCGCACAGTTGCTGCGGGTGACGTATAAGAGCATCAGAAAACGCCGCTCTAATGAACGGTCGTGGTGCTGATTTCTAGGGGATTTGCTGCGCACTTCGAACCATAAAGCCTTGCCGTACAAACGTCTCAAGTATACCAACCCACAAACTCATACCTCAACATAATGCTTCCTGAGTGACTCAGCTCGGCTACTAGCGAAACAACGACCGATGTCTCACTGCCGTCACGAATGAATACCGCGAACGCGAACGTTGTGACTCGAGCAACATAGGCGTACGCACCGCTACTGTAACCTGTAGCAATGCTATAACTCTACAAGCTGCAATAGACGGGTGCAATTTGTTGTAATCAGTCAAATAACAACGTCAAATAATGGCACTATGCAAATCTCGGATCAATTCAGCGATTTATTCAAGCACTTTTCATTACAGGTTAGGGAGCACACGTGGGTGTTTGGCGCCGTGGAACGAACACCCTCCTGTTCACAGTTCCCGACAGGATGCGGGTGACGCTGGAAGCGCTCATCGCTCGGCGAGTACGACCGGGCAGCGTGATGATCTCGGATATGGGAGCTGCGCACGACTGATTAGGAGCCATTGGTACACGCACTACACGGTACATCCCTTCGTCATACGCATCGAGTGTGCTTGATGTGAAGCCGTGCAATCGGCCGACAGTTGCAAAGATGCAAAGGAGGAGCGAGTACACGAGAGCCCTTTTGTCCTGAGTTTGCCTTCCCTCATCCAGCAAGTGTTCGATGCATCCCTCATAGCATGGTGGAATATGTTCCCTGCACGATGCCCTTAAGGGCAATTTCGAACTGAATTTAGTCAACTTCGAACTTCGCCTAGAGCGTTATAAGTGTACCGCGTGAAGCAGTTGTCGCATACTTGATCTCTTCAGGTTAACCATATGAGGAACTTCGCCCACACCGTAAACCATAAAGGTCAGTCCTTACGCATCAACACCAACACCATCGAAGGGGTGTGGGGCCACGCCAAAGGGAAGTTCAAGGCGATGCTCGGCACGTCGCGGGCAAACTTTGAATCCTAACTTCATGACCTCCTCTTCTGACGGATGACAAAGACCGACGCATTCCCGTGTCTAGTGGATGCAGCTGGGCGCCTATACAATCCGCACTCGTGATTTCCTTTCATCGGANNNTAACGTCGTCTCCTCGGACATTCCCGCACCATTTTACGTTTCTGTGAGGTGACGTGTCTCGTGATACCTATTTGCGATGCGTTCACCGAATCGTATGCTCCTTCCGTTCTGCTATTCTTGTACATAACTTGCAAATATAACTTGTTAAAGTAAAAGGCTTTCAAGTACGCCGTCCTGTCACCACCATCTCCACTCCGCAAACGTGCATCTATTATTTCACATTGTTAGTCGATCGCAAATCGTGGAGTTCTAGCGTTGCACGCTTGCATAGGCGGCATGCAAAGTGCAGGTACGGTAGCGCTGCGTACATCTCTGCAAGGATGAGCACAGTTTAGTTCGATGTTCGCAACCACTGCGCACAGCTTCTCTGCAATTGTCCGGGCAACTGCAGGTGAAAATTGTCACTCAACTTGCAGTTACATGCAAACGGCCACCACACAAAGATGTCACCGCATGGTTGCAGAATTGCTTTGAGTAGTAGCCGGCAATTTCTTCGGTCTTTTCCCTCATTCCACCGCGCTATAGGTTTACTCGAGAGCAACAAACTTACGACACTCTATCCAGTCATCCCCAACCTTTTATTTCTCATTAATGACGCGGGGGATCGCTCGCAGCTAAGTTGTAGTGTCCTCCTGCCTCTAGCTCTGTTCGTTGGAAATTTTGTGGTTCTCGATTGCTGTAGTGGGTCTCGTTAATATATGCGATGCACCGAGATCTTGCTGATGACGATCTTAACGGCACGAGTGCTCGCCTTCGCAGTTATCAAGGAAGAGCAGTAACTTAAAGATTTTTTCATGGGAGGGGAACGGTGTCGACTTTCGTTACTACTCTGTCGCACCTGTTGTTCGTCACGGGAATAGTTGCTGAAGGTCGTTTGCTACCTGGCTTATTTGCTGGCATGCTTTCGCGCCTAGAACACTGCCATTATTGAACCATGCTTGGCAGTCGGAATTACAGAATTGAACTCTTGAAATTCGATGAGACTTTATGTCCATTTATGCCATTATGGAGTCGTAGTATAAACTCAGCCTTCCCTTACTATCGGAGATCAAGAAAATTGCGGTGATTCGAATTATTTATGATCGACAGTGGCGGACAATGAAGCTGGCAGTCAGAATCCCTGAGCGAATTGAAGACCGTTCAAAATTCTTGTGCTCACGAATAATTCTTTTCTTCGTGGTCAGCGCTGTCCCCGCACGATCGTGGCACAAACATTCGTGTTCCGTACATTTTCACGTGTGTGTGTCCCATGACGCGATAGTTAAGGTTGCGCACAAGTGTTTTTTGTCAAATCGTTTTAGAGGCAAATGATCAAAAGCACCAAAGGGTCCGAGTTTTAAAGGCGTCATTTCTAACGAAACCCAATTTCCGACCTCCAAGAAAGTATTTTTATGCGGTCGACTTTTGTAAGATGGGCAGTGGAAATAGGTGGGAAGGTGTGCCAAGGCAGCTGACATCACTTCATACACCCTGGAAGACCCAGCATAATGTCCAGCAGCAACGCCAAATGTCTTCCAATGCGTCTTTACTGCGAACTTGAGCGTCTCTGTACGTGTCGTCAACCAACAAGATTAGTTCGGCTTCTGTGACTCAAAATGAAGGTGGGAAAACAATTAGCGTAGTGGCCATCTGAGGTACGGATTCTTCACAACAAATTTCATCCTCTTTGCTTCAGTAGTTTGCGGGTCGTAAACAGCGGATCTACAACCCCAGACATGCGGACGCAAAAACACGATTTCATCGCAAGATGCTTTTTCGGGAAGATTTTGCCAACGAACTTTAAAGACGGAAATTCATCTTCGGGCATGGTGATGAGCTTAATTCACACCCTGCTGTGAGGCAACCAAAGGGTTTTTAACACCTTTAGTAGGTGCTGTAATACTGCTAGTTGCTTTGCAACCAAAGAGTGAAAAAGTTTGGTCGACTGGCCTTGTTTTTAGCGGCGAGATGCCTAAAAAGAAGACTGGTGCTCGAAAAAAGGCGGAGAAGCAGCGAGAAATCCAGAAGAGGATTCGTTCCACACTTGACAAGGATCTCGCTCTGCAACCATGCAACGCGCAAATGGTGGGCAAATTTTGTGTCATTTCATAATCCTTTCTGAGATCTGTGGTTTCTTCGACCTCCACTTGACATCATATGTGGGCAGTCCTCACCACACCGCTTCTGCCAACCCACACACCATCCTCCCTACCAACCCTTACACCAATATTTTTGCCGCAGAATTTCTATCCTTACCCGCAATCAGAGGTGGTGCGTGGGGATTCGACGTGGGTGATCCAGCAAAGCGTAATCGAGAATCACAGAGTGCTGTAAGAGCAGTCAAATTCAAAACTGCAGTTAAAAACTAGTATATGAGGCGCTTAGATGCTGTCTTGAATAGTAACGCAGTGATTGCAGAGTAGAGTCGGCTTAGCCAGCATGCTTCATCTTTAAAGAGCTTCGATCAGTACACCTGACTTTAATCAGCGCGGGTCTTCATCATATTAGTAGTGCATTTGCTGTGGGAAAGATCGATGCAGCCGGATTCATTGCTCTTTGGGTCGCATCCTTCACCCATCAAACCGATTAAATTTCCGCGGACTCAGAATATAGGCGAACACATTCCGCGCAGCCTTGTGANATCATATTAATAGTGCATTTGCTGTGGGAAAGATCGATGCAGCCGGATTCATTGCTCTTTGGGTCGCATCCTTCACCCATCAAACCGATTAAATTTCCGCGGACTCAGAATATAGGCGAACACATTCCGCGCAGCCTTGTGAAAGCCTCAAAGACAAGATTTTTGTAGAGGGTGCGTGCTGTCATTCAGATCAAGTCTCGTGCTACGGATGGGAGTACAAGGGATACGTTGTATGGCGAACGATTCCCATAAAGCAATTTTCGCATTCTCTGTTGAGACCGAGAGTGGAGGAGGGTCATCTCTAGTTGAGTCACGAAGAAAACATGCATTTGAGACGTTTAACTAGAGATGTGCTTGTTTGTATGCTGATGTGATTCGAATCTTGAAGCGATCCTTTAAATTCATTCGGTGTATTGTTTTGAATTTCTCAATGATGGAGCTATCTTTGTCTATTTTAAGCAATGTGAGCAATGTCTTCGTGAACAGAAGTCAAGGGCATTTTGCTATTTTTGTGGAGCACTCAATAAGCTGCCGATGTGTGCAGCTTGTGGCAAACAGAAATGCATGATGAAGAGCGGTGATTGTGTCATAAAACATGGCGGCAGATATACAACGGGCAAGTTGCCGATTTTTATTTGTTTCCCTCATCATTGTTGTCACTATTGAAGCGATGTTAGAGTGTTTAAGCGAATTATCAACATAACATTGAGGACGTTTCATAATAGGTAAGAGTGGGTTTCGTTGCGAGCATTTCGATGCCGCAGTGATTGTTGTGGATCCGTCTCGATTCCCATTATTGACAGCTTATCCATTTCACGTCAAGAGCCCAAAGAGATCATTCCTTTCAGAAGATGCACCCAAACGGAACAACTCACAACCAAGCTGCATATACGCGATACATCTTTTCAATAAACAACTATTTTCGGTGCAGATTCTCATCGTTGCATGTTACCATAAAAAGAGCATTTCTGCATCTTCCTCTGCGAGGTGACGAGTGCAGTTACAGCATTTAACGGCATCTCATTACGTGAAGTCTTAGGGGGTAAGCCTTGTATACTGTATATGAAATCATATCTATGTTATCTAGGTGGGCCGGCGTCTCCAATCTAAGATTAGAAATGCACTGCAAGAAAACAACACTCAGCTACAGGCGTCCTCGGGTTCGTCTGAATGCATCTGGAAGTTATAATCGTGCGATCACTCTCTTCCTGTAATAAATAAATAATGATAAACGTGGATGTTCATTCTCACTGTATATTTTAGGTGCATATAATAAGTCATCGTTTCGTTTACTATATATGTTCCTCGAACTTCATTGCTCAAGTTCATAGTGGACGATTACGGGCGCTTGCCTTCAAAATTACCACCGTGATGGGAATAGTAAGGGAGTAATTGTTGCAGGAATGCAAATGGTTGGTGCAATATGCGATTTCTGTGAGGCTTTCATCTGCCATGGGCGCAAGTGTCTGACGACTCATGCATGTACATGTCCTTTGCGTGACGCACAATGTCTCGAGTGTAAGCGTGGTGTATGGGAGCATGGCAAGTTATTTTCTTCCTTCCCGTTGTCCGTACAGTCGTGAGTGGGGCGAAAGAAGGGGGACGGATGTCCTCTTTCACTTCAGTTGAGAAACTGTTGTACATGTGGATCAGCGGCGGTAAAATATTAGCAGTTTCTGATGCAACTTACCTCGTCCGTCGTAAAAATTTAGAATTTTTTCCTCCTGGCTGCTCAGACCAAGAGCTTGTTCACTTTCCTCTTGCCAATCAAGAGCAATTTATCTATGCTTCGTGGGAGGTATGCAACTGAGTGGCGCTCAAAAGTTTTGGATTGAGCGTCAGTGTTTACGAATTATTTGGAGAACTAATAGCGTCGTGTCGTGGAATTTCCCCAATGCCCTCAACTTCAAATATTTTCCTAATTATCTTTTATCTAGCTAATTATCTAGTGGAAGAATTGTGACTGAGAGTGAGGGTACAAACTGTTTGCATCGGTTATCAGAAAGACAGCTAAGTGAATGGATTATCGTTTTGATCACTCATCCAGCCACAAAATTTCGAAGATTATGTACGCACGAAGAATACGCTGTATTGCTT
>JAARMF010004739.1:0-13937 GCA_022844705.1 Toxascaris leonina
TGTTGAAGATGTCGCCTATTCAGCGATGTTTGTTGATCGGACTAAGCTGCCGAATAATTCGTAATGAGCAAAGACACAGTGTTTGATAACAAGATTCCTCAACGCCCCCTAGCAAAGAAGTGCTCATTTTTTTAAAATATTCACGCGAAAGTTCACTTTTCTTTCATCAGCACTTGGCTATATCACGTAAGTTTTGAAGTATCTTACCGACATTCTCGCAACACTCTGTTTGTTCAGTTTTCAACGATCTACTCGTGCGGTATGATCAGGCCATCCGAAAAGTGCACCCATCTAGGTTGTGGCGGTGAAAAAAATTCTATGTGGTTAGTTGGTAGATGAAGCTGGCTCTGCTTCAGCTTTTTTATAGGCGCTTAGTCAGGAGAAGATCCAAAAGCGATTATGATCGTTGATTTCATGTGTGTTATGGGTTTCAGTTATAGCTGCAAATATCATGCGGGTTATTAAATTTTTTCATCGTTAAGTCTATAAACTTTTTGTTCGGAGAGAAAAATAGGGGAAAATAGGGGAAAACATTAGTAGGAAAGATGGTGACAAAGAATCAGAGAAGCTTTCCAAGGTGATGACAGAGAGGAGAAGTACTCACTTGAAGGACCTAAGCGAAACGGCAACCCCTGTTGCATGATGCGCGCACTGGGGACGAAAAAAGCACTCAATTTGAAAGATCCCTGGATACAAATACGTTTGAGATTGGTTTGTGGCGGATTGTGGCGCAAGGTTTGGCATACTAATCTGAGGCCTTATCTTTGTCGTTGATGCTCTTTGATGTTTTCACTGCTTTAAATAATTATTGATGGAATCTGGACCCTGTACCAATTCATACTTGTTTCATCTGTTAGTGTATCTGAATAGCGATGCCACCGTACCAATATTTCCTGTATAAAATATTGTACTTATATTTCTGCCTCAAAAAATGATATGACACTTTACTTTTACCACCTTTCTCAAATACCCGGCATACTTTATCTATGATTTACCGGTGGCTTCAACGTTCCTGAAGAACTATACACGGTACTTTGACCTCAGAAGTAGGGTACTAACACTGTACTTTTTGTACCTTGGTTTTTTTATATACATGAGTGAGAGAAGGGTGATATTAATAACGAGTAGAATGGATAAAAGCCGTGTGGACACTAACTGAAAAGATTAAAAAATCACTGAAATACGGTTCAGAATAAGGTCAATATTTTCTTCATCAAAAACGAAATTGATGAAATTGTCTGTGGGTTGAGCTCGTTAAGGCAAATTGTTTGCGCTCATTTCGCGCCCGTCAAAGCCCCAGAAACCTTCTGCCATATCTTTGGATTAACTAAACGGCCACAATCTGTTTTCACGTACAGGCAACTCGCTGTTGAAGCGTACAAAATGAATGTGGGAAAAAAAACAACATGTCAAAGGTCGAAATCAAAAGCAGTTGAAAGCCAGTGGTGTTTGAACGTTAATAGATCATAGCGGTATGAATTCTAACATCTGGGGAATGCGCCGCAAAATTGAAAGTGAAATTGGAAACAAAGGGTTCGGAAAAAATCAGGGAATTCTTTTTTTTGCAAAAGTACATATATCAGCTGCCAACGAAATGTATATACGAATCCCATTCTGTTGAAGGGACAGGAAGAGATGAAGTTCTTTTCTCTTCTCCACCACGTGTTTGTGGATCTGTTTGCATCTCTGTCAATCTCCGGAAATGATCTCCACGAATCAACGCTTTCACGTCTACTACACTGTCCCGTTGGTCTCTTTCAATGAACCCATCGAAGGCGAGCAGAAGACTTACTCGGGAAACGGGGATTGAAGGATTAATCGTGAATCCAACATAGCTGAATGCTTGTGAAAATCTTGGCTCAAAGGACGTGCTTAGAGAGGTATTGAATAGAGTCGTCAACTTTTGGAGAAGTCTGTGCATCGCTGTTTTTCTTTCTGCGCTGTTCTGAGCTCCTTCACAGGAGTTGCTCCACGATTTCCCAATCACCGTCGACGGCATGCTTCACTTTGTGGAGCGGCTTCAATCGCTGAGTGCCTTCACCAGTTGAACGTGTTCGGATTTCACATTACGTCATATATCAGATGTTTTATCACATTGGTCCTAGTCACGTTTCTTATTTGCGGTCATATTATCTCGAACATTTGCAGTCTTTCTGGATCACTTCGTAAACACTGGTGATACCAGCGTATCGAAACGTATGAAGAAATAGGGTAACTATCCGACAGCAGTACAAGGGCGCAGCAGTAACTGCCTTGGGAAATTCATCTAAAACAGCGCCTATAATGAAGCAGGGCAAGAAAATTGTATGAATGAAAAATCAGCTACTCATAGTGTGGAGAGGAGGTTTATGCACCGCTCAACAATTTTATTAAACCGCACCTGATGAGATGATTGTATCGTAAACTTGACCACTTCATATCGCCATCATGCTTCATCTTAGTTCGTTCTCGCCTTGCTTTCTGTTTCCCATGTTCGCCCACTCACTGGTATTGTTGTCATGAATTGTTGTCATGAAGCGCTTCAGGGATATACCATGCCTACCGTGACAAAGGAGGCAATGATCAAGAAACCACAAACAATATACAATAAATAGGTCGCCATGCAAAATGTCTTGTGCGCCCTGTGTGTTGGAGGAAATGGAGGGTGTGGGGAAGGCGGGGACTAAGTGTAGTTGAACTTAGCTCTCATACTACTCCCCATTGCCGACCGATCGCGAAAGAACAATAAAAACGAATCATTCAAAGTCTTTCCCTACTCACTTCTTTTCTACATGTAGGAGAATTTGAGATGGGTCGATGAGCACAACGGAAAAACTTTCGATTGGAAACTGGTGTAAGCAGTTAACCCAATTGATGCTTTCCACAATTCCATACAAATCGTTGGTCTCCAGTTTTCGGGGATGTTCATCAATTAGTGGTTTGAAAGGTACGGTGCAAAGATGCTGTTCGTGGAACAAGCATCCATCGGTCGAAGGATCATAGCATAAGGACACTTGTCTATTTATATCCTATTTTGTTGCTCACTGTCCTGGAAGGAAAAAAGCACCAAGCAGGGTGAAGAAGGCTTTCTTCAATCGGCTATTGGCTGGCTGCGCCGCGATATTTGGGTAGATGCACTGATTTTGTCGTGAAGATATTGTAGAGCACTCGCTTACAAATCTTGGGTAAGCTGGGCCTCATGCTACTTCATCTCGGACTACGAGGATATAAATTTCGCCCTTACGCGTGCTTATGCGTCCCCGCGAGGTACGGAAGTTGCAAGGATGCAGCATGGAAATGGGAAGCTTCATCCCACACTTCGGGACATTTGGATCAAAATCCCTCGAAGATTACAAGCCCATACGCTGCGGGCTATATGTGATGCCACACAAAAACCTCCACCAACCGAAAAAAAAACGACCAACCTTCTTTTAGACTTCACGAGCCATAAAACAGTTTGCTCAACGACGACAAAGGTGTTATATGATAGCGTGGCAGCTTAAAATGTGACCGCCACATGGAAATTTCAGAAAAACTTGTAAATAAATCGCATATTTCGCTGAATACAACCAGTGAAAAGAGAGTTTTATCCATTAACCAACGTCATAAGGTATCTAGTCATTGAATTCCTTTGTCAGAAATGGTACTCCGTTTATGAAATGTTGTGCTCACCGAAAGTTTCATCGTAGAGTAGTACATTAGAGTACTCGACGAACAAAAGAATCAGTCAAGTGCTCGTCTCGCTCATTTGTTTAAATTCCCAACCCAGTCTTTCGAAGACAGAAAATGAGGAGGTGAGTACATATAAAAGGAGGCACAGAGATGAGGTTTTACTATAATGGTACGTGTAAGTGCAAATTTGCAATAGTGCATTAGAATATGAGAATTTTGCAGCGCATAATCGGTATCGCTGGATTCGGAATGCCGTCGTTTTTCCGATTCTTGCGTTGGCTGTTTCCGATGGAACATTACTTCTTGCATGAAGCTAGTCGGTAAAACCCAGACGCAAACAATGTTGGAAAAAATAAACAAGACGCATCGATAAACAATGAACTCTATCGAGCTGCTGCAACATCCAGCATGGAGTCCACCAAAAACGATAACGCCCCATCGCTAAAAAACGATAGTGCTACAAAACGTCGCTAATTGAAGTGGGATTCCCAGTGTCTACCAGCTCCCTCCACTGCTTTGCATCACTGCTTTGCATCGCTTCCAAAATATGTCCGTCGCTAGCTGCAGTCATATCGGACGCCTCCCGGATTGTCGCCGTGGTTTTTTGTGGACCCTCGTTCGTGCCCGTAATTTCACGTTCATCGTTTTCTCGATCAGTATGCAAATGACGGGCGTCGACAGCCGCGGCTTGTGTGGACACTTTCTTTGAACCAACGTTCTGCAATTCATCTCAGCTCGATAATAGAAGGATGCTCTTCGTGGCAGCGAAAAGCTTATGATGACCGTCAAGACGACGGGTTTGGTGAAAACCCTGTGCAGCGAATGCGTCATTGGAGAGAAGTGATTCAGCAACATCGACAGAGATTGTTGGCATGCTGAGGCACCAAGTTTCAAAATTGGCAATGCATCGCAAATTCAATGTCAAAATTGGAAATAACAGAGCTGCCGTATGACTGCTAGCGACCGTAAAGGCATCGGAACAGCCCAACAGCATCTTCCTCAGCCTATGGAATTAGTGATGAGTATCCGATGTATTAAACTTTTAAATGACTGGTTCCTACGACAATACTATAAAAAGTGGCCAATTCCTGACATATCCGTTGTGGCCACAAACATAAGGTGGCTAGGAAGACCATCACGAGAGAAATGTGAACCTCTATGGATGAATTTGGAGCAAAGCAAGTTTGCTACTCTTAGAGAATGAGTTGTTTAGAATACGAATATTGTCATAAAAATAGCTGAATTAATGCCACGAACGGCCATATAAGTTATCAACTTCTGTTGCATTATTAATCCAGTGGGAGAAACGACCAAATGGTCTATACAGTGCTCGAAGGATGCCGATAAAAAAGTGAGGTCTCCGAGACATCTTTCTCGTCAAATTTGTGATGAATAGAATGAGGCAAAGTTTTTTACAGTTCGGGCAATTTAAGTGGCCGGAAAAGTTCGGTGGACAATTGCATTGTTTTTTTTAAACTTCATTTCCCCAGCTTCAAGGAGAGCGGATTAAACGTCACAATCCTCATCCTTTACAACCATCACGATTAGTGGGGAAAGCCAGTAAGTCAATATGCAATCTAGCAACTTCTATTTATTCTCAGTTCACCGTCCTTCTCCCATCTCTTAATCTATCCCGTCCTCTCCCCTCCTCGCTCCCACCACCCACCCTCCTGCCATCCTCCAGTATTCAGCAATTCATATGTCTTCAGCCTTTCTCCTGTGCAGTAGCTGGTGGCATGACGCAATCCCGGGCTAAAAACTGCTCACGGTGACATCATTTCTCACAGCGATGAAAGGGCTGTGCTGATAGCTGTAGATGAAAAATTTGTGGCGAATGTAAGCCTCCCAACCTGAGTGCTTAGAACGTTTTGTTCACTCAAAGCATCACTGAATTCTGAGCAGAGCGCTCGTAGTAGACAATATATTTTATATTCAGGGTCATTTCGCTCACGCAGACAATATATTTTTCGCGGAGCGAATCTGAAAATACTCATCTCATGATTTTCGTGAGATCATCATGATTTCGCGAAGCCGCGAAGAGAGTACTGACCTCCTCTCCTTAACTTAAATATGACATTTCGCTTCAAAATACCATTGCCTCTTCACTTTTCATTTAAAACTTCTTTTTGAACTAGTGTAAGACGGTTTAAATGACAAAGACCAGCAGAAAAATCTATGACTCCAATGGTTTCATCCTTGGCCGATGACGTAGAAAGACGATATAGAATATATGGCCACATCCGATGAAAATTTTTTGGTCATGGATATTTCTACCCGTCCACCCATTTCTATCCTTTCCTTTTTGCTCCTGCCCCATCTCCATCAAAAACGCGAAATGTTTCATTGTACTAATTCCATGTAAGGGGCTTACAAGTCTTCATCAGGTAAACATCTCGAAAAGGAAGATGACGCCAAACCCTTCCATGCGTTCAAAAAAATGCCATATTAATACGATTAAACCAAGGAGTGCCGTTAAAATGCGTCAAGATATGTGATCTATTGTGCTATGTTTCTTTTGTTTTAAACTCCGAAGAAATTCCCAACTCCACCACTGATAGATTCATTGCAATAAAGCACGGTTGCATGTATGCCCTGAATCAACATCACACAAAATTCCTGCCGATTTTTCATATTTCGTATTCTTCATTGCACTCAGTTTTCTACAGAGATTTCCACTCGTTTGGTTTCGATCTTGACTCACTTTTTCGCTTACTACCATTATAATGGATTTGATCATCACTGTTGTGGATTTGGTTTTTTTTTTGCCCTCGCCGTATATCGATGAATGATGCTTGAGTTGGAATTGAATGCGTTAAGCTGTATTGCTCAGTATTTTCCTGTTTTAAGCTCTCAGCGTTGCTGTTTGTATGAATGCCTGAAAGTCGCCTTCCCAAAGGTACTGAGCAAATTCATTTCGTACTTGCACTGCTGAATTCTGCAAAAAGTGGTAAATGAGAACTACGATCTTATGCAGTTTCATGGAATAATATAAGTATCACAGGATGAGCGCATTTCATCGTCCATATACCGAGGAAGTAACTGGACTAGTAACTAGGCATTTGATCGCATTAGGTTAGGCATACAGCCAAATAAATATACTGAACACCGAAAATTTCAACTATTTCCCGTAGCAATTTGAGAACAACTAACACCCAAATAAGCTCTATTTGTGCCATACAACACTAAAAGTTATTCCATTAAAATGAGCGTAGTTGTACTCTATGATGAATGAAGGAGTACGAAAACTGTAACAATGTTTTTTTTTCATCCAAAGGATTCAAATGGATGTGTTGATTAGCGATCGCATTAACGTTGCGTCGATTTAATTTTAGATGGTGACTACCTGATTCGCGGTTCTTTCCCGGGCGACGAAGTTTCTTGCGATTCTTGAGTTTGGTTTTTTTGCATCTGCAAAAAAAGTTGTTGAAATAGTCGAGAAGTGAGGGAATTAACGAATAGTTTGACGTAAGGATGTCATCATAAGGAAATCGGTGCGTAGAAGTCCCACCAAATTGCGTAGCGGCGATGATTATGTTGGCGGAAGATCCTTTTAGTGACATACCAGGCACGCCACAAGCGACTTCTCTACTTGGCCTTTTGGTGCTTGATGACGACAGAGGAGCTACGCCCACGATGAAGGGTTCTTTCCCACTCATCACTGCGCTGCTGTGTGGACCGATACCGACGCGTGACCTTCTACAGTTTCTTTTCACTAAGCGCTTTACAAAACAATTTGTTCTAACCGTTCATGTCGTGGTGGATCTTTGACCGGCTCTCGGATCACTGCATAAGCACTCGCTCTAGGAGAAAACAAAGCGCACGCAATATGAAACCGCCTCAACAGATCTAGATTTGATGGGGTTATCAGAAGTGAGAAAGTCCGAGTAAAAATAATCAATGATGCGAGAAATAACAAGAAATCTTGACGTGTGGCGTAAATTGAAACTGTGAGACGACCACCTAAGGAGATTCCAAAAAATGAAGTATGCTTATATTACCGCTACATGGTCTGGGGATGTTGCCACTCACACAGTTTCGAATGTGTCATTTCCAACAAATGCGAAAAGCTTCTTAAAATGACAAGTACCACCTCGTAGTTTATTTGGCGCTGAAAAAAACTGATGTATAGTCCATATGGACTTATGGAATGTTGACGGGGAATGGGCATAGGAGAATATAAAATAGTTTCAGGTACTCAAACAACATACGTACGACACCCTCAACATGATGGTGGATTTCGTTTTCTGCGGGGACGCCATGTCCACAGCAATTGACCTGAAGGTCTCTTGCATTGAACCAAGGCTCAGCTCCAACGGAACATATTACCATCGGTCAACTATTTCCTAACTACTTCGAGTAGATCACTTGAGAGTCTCACCGACAAGTTCCTTATCACTACCGTTGTAATTTTCATCAACAGTACCATACAGCACATACATTCGTGACAAACAGCTAGTCAATTTTCATTATTTTTTGCAATGCAAATCGAATTCACCCCTGTGTGCCGAATTCCAAGATGTTCTTCTTGCACGGTCGTCGAATGAAATCGTAGGGCCTATAGACCACCTTGTTAAAAGCACGGTTGTCTGAAGATGGTATCTACCGCTTTAAGAGACTTTCGGACCCGTTTAGAAGAATCTATTATAAATTATGCAGGACGCTCCATCTTTGGTACCTCTAGCACTGCTATGAATATGCATCAGGCTCCGGAATCCTTGCAGACGTCCTGCAATTTCAGAATATACCATAAATGATGCACTGAGCTTTTATACTTGCGACGACATCGCTTCAAACTTCTGACAGCCTCATCCAGCACAGAACTGCTGCAGTGGTTTCAAATCGCTTTGTGTTTTTTGAAACGGGGCCACCGCTTGACCTAGGCGGTAGGCAGAATTTTCGCTTTCGGGAGTGCCATCTTTGGATGTGAGCTGGTCTCATTTCCACAGCATCATATCAGCCCTCTTCCTTACCGCCAAAGCGCATCACTGTTGCGTTTATTCTACCACCTTTCATGTGCCCCACCATTCTCTCTCCTTCCACCTTCTGTCGCACTTCCTCCCATTCACAAATGTACTTCTTAAAACGTCCTTTCAAACCTACAAGCTTCGATTATTGTAGAAGTTATGAGTCCCTCGGGCATAATTCTCTTCCCAAGTTAGCACAGACCGAGTGCACTATTATGACATATATGCGCGCTAAGTTCAGTGCAATGATGGCAGGTTGCGATGCATGAGAACGTCGACTAAATGAAAGGACGACTTAACCGAATATCAAGTCCCCTTTAAACAGCCGTCAGACATTTAGGTCGTACCCAAGTGGTGTAGTATCATCTCTGTCTTAGCCATCCCGATGATGCTCTTTTACAATCCAAACTTCTTCAAATTTCTTCGAAAACGTCCCGCGACCTTTTCCAACAATGTCACAAATTGACTATTTTTCTGTCATCGACTGTTTCAGAAAATAGTCTATGAAGGTCCTTCACAGCGACAGTGAACAATTTTATCGCAGCGTAGCTCAGCCAATCACATGTCACACCAAATTCTGCGACTTGTAACTATGCAACAACTTAGCGCAAGCACAGTTGCAGTTTGCAATGTAGCAACATTTCCCATTTGCCTTAATCATTGGGAACTAGAGCGAGGTGTTTTATTACTTGACCGTAGCGGCTTACTTTCTCACTTAAAAGGAACTTTACAAGCTGCAACACTGTTACAAAAAGAGAAAAGAGTTGAGTTGGTACAGCCAGATTTTTTGGATAGCCGGCTTTGCTGGTTGGTGTAGCGTAATCGGCTTTTGAGTAGTGATGGCGCTGTAGGTGTCTGCCGACATGTTATGCCCTATGTTCCACGCCGTATTCGGTGTCGATGACTTCCTTCAAACCGCCTTTAGAATTCGGCTGCTTTGCAACTTACTGTGATTTCTGCGGATATCTTCTTTCTTTTGGTACATGCTGTGTACCACAGCTTATATGGAGTAGGCCTCAGTTGTGTCATATTTGCATTGCGACCAAAGTTTCATTTGGATTTTGCAATTCAGGAGACGAATGACAGCTATGATGAGCCGTCCTAAACCAGTGCACAATAACAGTTCGCCTACGGGTGCACGCTGGGAGGACTCCTCGGTAGCCTGCGTCGCAACTGTGCGGTGCTTTATATTTTCCGACTTATCGTCATCACGTCGACAAAGTCTTGTTGATTTCACGGAGCTGAAATGAATTCCAGCAGAAGCAACAAATAAAATAGCCGTTGCTCATACCGCCATTGGTCAGTTTCGACCTATTTCCTTCAAATTTTTCCCCGCTTGCTTATGTTCAGTAACAACTCATCTATAACAAACTGTAGATCGTTTTCCTGTATGTCATACTCGCGCTAATTATGGGATCAAAATGATAATCACCGACAACACTGAGCCACTCAAGAATTCAGCCTCATGCAAATAGGAAGTTCCTTTCCACTTAATCTTTTAGAAGCGATCCACCAAATGGGAGCTTCAAAAATCATTTTTAAAGGCGAAAAAGATCGGTGTTGAATGAAGGGTAGAAGAATTTTCGAGGAAAGTCTAGGGAACACGTTTTCTGATAAGCACACTTCCAAATTTTGTGATAACAAAAACTGCTGGACTAACAAGACATAACAACACAACTTAGAAGTGAAGAATAAATGTGAGAATATTATTCAAAGCGAGTTGTAAGCGATGTTAACATGGATCGGCGGCCTTAATCATTAGACGAAGCCTTTCGACTACCGACTGCCTTGATCATGTCACTCGCTAAAGTGTGCGATTTTGAGGCGCTTGGCCGCGATATTTAATGCGGAATCATTTTGCTGGAGCATCTGATGCGAAAGGGCTTAATGACGACATATACTGCTGCTCAAAAAAAATGCTTGCCTGGCTTGTGGCTGTTTCCTGAGAGATGACGGCATTGGCGACTTCAGAGGGTTTTTGCCGTTCATCTTAAATTCATCATTGGCGTTGAAAATTACGCGTGCAGTAGGTTCTCTCTCCTCGAATATCGCTTAACATTAGTGCACCTATTTCTGCCGTGNAGGACAAATGATGCTTCCATAGGGTACTAGATGTTGAGAGTACCATGAAGATTAGTCTGAGAACATAACGAAGCAACCGACATTGGTATTCGCAAACAGCGTGCCATGCTGCGATCACCCCATGACGGTATGCAGTCTTTCATGAGCCAGAGGTCCACTATCATTGGCAAACTCACATCTATGCTCGAAGCTCGAGACTGCCGCAGTTTTAGCGTTAGTTTTGTTGTCGTGGGTAACGTGTCGTTGCCATTGCACTGAAACCGTTATGTCACAGTGCCATGAATGTAACGTTACTGACTTTCGCGAGTTCCTTACACTCTTGTTCGAAGTCATGAAGTTAAAAGCTTTGAGGACTGTTGAGAAATCTTCGCAAGCCAAACCAATTGAGGAACGGAATAAGTTGTGGGAGAGTTTTATTGAGGGAAACAATGAAAAGAATTTTTGTGCATTCTTGATATTTAATGAAGTTGGTGCCGCAAACTATAATAACATTATACAACCAAATTATACGGTGTTGTCATAAAATGTGACTTGGTATGGTATAGCAGAATGTGTTAACGATGACGTGATGTTGGTATTAGTGTTAGTGCCGTTGAACTGGTAAAGGTAGGAGGAGCACTGATAAACACGGCATTATTTCTGCGGATTTCCTTGCAATCGTTCTGACAAAGAAATCTGTTGTAATTTTTTTTGATTTTCTCCGCGATGGAATTCTTCATTTATCTCTTGATGTGGCTGCTGAATTTTCTTGATTTCATCTCGCGAACCCATAGTCTTTTGGTGTGTCGTGTCAGAGACCCTTGGTTTCTTGTGACCCTCAAATTGCAATGTCGTTGCATCGTTTCAGATGTTCAGTTTATTACTCTTTCCCATCGGTAAGACGATCACATTGAAGTATTCCTCGTTTGAGGTATTGAGGCAGGTTTGAGTTTTCGTAAACGTGGCTCTATGATAAATAGCAACACACGAAAGCTATTTATATGGATGGTGGGATTTTGAAGATTTTTGTCGATTTCAGCTCTTCACGGAAACCGAAATTCCCCATTTCCTCTGATGTACACTTAATTTCGCCATGTCACCAGATTATCATTCGAAGGATTTCAATGCTTTCACTTGTAAAAATCCCTCAAGAAAATTAAATTCCTTCAGAAATGCATCTAAATCTAAGTGTAGGTTATTCAAATGGCATTATTGTTTACCTCTGCAGATGTTGTCGCATAACCTTTATTTTGCAGTGTTGATTTTGCTTTCGTTTTATGCTCCATAGTAGATGTTCTCTTCTTTACTTTATCCTGAAAACGCCATATTATTCTTTAAGGCAGAAACGTGCGTGGATGAACAGAAAACAGACAAGCATTCATTACATACCCTTGCAAAATAAGCCTAAGCCTTTCTGAATGACTATTCATAGGTGCCAGTGACTGACATGCAGCAAAAGAAGTCCAAAGAATATGTCGGCGGACAACGGCTTTTAAAAGAGGATTTGCGCTGGAAACACGGCGACCTACCACTTACAAATAGGTAACACTATCCAAGAAAGAATTTGTGATGTTGGTAAGAAAAACTCTCCATTCACAACTAGGTTGTCACCCTTCGCAGAAGGTTATAAAAGCAAGCACAGTGGTTCGAGACACCAGTTGTAATCCGTCGCTGGATGTTTGCAACTGAGGTCTACGACTCGAATACTTCGGATTTTTTTTCGATTAGCCCACTTCCTAGAGGCCGGCTTATTCCTTCACTTTTGGATATTTATTTTTAGGATGACATACTTTAGATTCAATACTAAACAGCAGAAATAGTGGAGGAGTTGGGGGAATGCCCCTCACTTTCTGTCACCTTGATTGCAATGTCACGTTTGTAGCGTGGATTTGACGATGTGTCGCTTGTTTGGTGTGTGATGTTTGCCCTTCGAATTGTAAAACTCGGTGTGTGAATGAATTCTAACAAATTCCAATAGCGCTGTCATATTCTCTGGAATTCAGTTTCCAGCTTCTTCGCATTGTCTACCCAAGAAAAATCGCCTTGCGCTCTATCATCTCAAAGCCGCCTTTGTTGAGCAAACTACTCACAGGAGACGTTTTCATGATGACTTTGCAAAATGTTTGGTAATTGTTGACGTTTACTTTATCGAAACGCACATTCTTATGCGTTGCCTTTTTCTCGTATATGCGTGCGCAATGTATATTAATAAGGGCTTAATTACCCAAGTGTAAGGTACACGAGATCGTACGGCACAGATACGATGTCTTATGGGCATACGAAGCTTTCAGGTTCGATCCGAACAAACAAGTGTTGTTCGGAGAGGCGATTAGTTCGTAGCGCTTGAAATTCATTAATACGCCATGTCAACCGCAGCAGCACGTCTACAGGATGTCATCACACAAAGTCCGCTCGAACAAGGCACGCCACCTGTCGACCACCAACCAGGCGCGCAACTTCACTTCGAACAAAGTTCATTCGAACCAGCCTCCTCGCCTATTAGGGTTAAATCGATCGAAAGCCCGGCCGCGGCAGATCGCTTGTCCTCACACTTTCGAACGCGAATCCATAAACCCGACTGGGAAAGTTAACGGTTGTTGGTGTCAGTTAGGTTTTATTGCTGTTGCTACGCTCATTAATCCACTAATTTGCTGACCCTCTTGGTAAGATGGTCTTCAGAGTCGCAGTCACGATCGGTCTTTGGGTACACCGGTTCTTCTCGCAGTCGTCAAATAACTACATAGCGTCGGTTGACACGATGAAAGGTTTCCCGCTATGTCGAAGAGATCCCCTGACCTTTGAGGGCAGAGCTGGGAGCACTGTTGAAAAAACGCTTTTCAGAGGACGATATGATTTTTGTTCTTCCTTCACCGCATTATTTTCATCTTTGAGTGCTTTGCCTTGTTCTGCTCTGTTCTGAGGAATATCTGCAAAGAAAAATGATGGTGATTTATTTTAACAGATCTACCTTCCCATATGCCGAGAAATATTCATCTTTACTTGATAAGCGTGATCCACCGCTGATGGATGTAGAATGTTTTCCTTAAAGTATAGCAACTTGAAGTATGAGCGATAAAAAACGGTTATTCTACGTCGATGATTGAACAGCGCTCGTTTTCAAATCTGCACATTTTTTGAAGTTCTTTCCAAATCTTTCCAATCCTCACAGGCGGTTGCAAACGCTCACTCTGAGATTCAACCAATTTGTTCCTCTGTTGCTCTTTGACTGCTATACTTCAGGAAAGCCTATGGCATCATGTT
>JAARMF010004740.1:0-13934 GCA_022844705.1 Toxascaris leonina
CAGAAACGGTACTGTCGAACGTGCTGTGATGCTGTCGTCAAAAATTTGTATTAACATCAAGCATAAGAACAGTGAACCTCGCGACTAAGAAATCTAAATAATGATTGCAAAAGTACAACCGCACAACTACGAAGGAAACAACGCTGAAAGCCTGCATAGGAGGTGTGCTATGCACAGATCCTCACATCTACTGCAGAAAACTTATCACATATAGAAATTTCACGCTATCGATCAAATCCTTCGAAGGTACGAGTGGAGACTGGAAACGATAAGATATCGAAAGGAAAGTGTGGGGAGAGGGGGGAGGGTGGGGTAGGGGAGCGCTGCAGAACTGACCTCATCAAAAATGTCTGAAAACACGAAAACGGCTGACTGCAATNNNCTGCAGAACTGACCTCATCAAAAATGTCTGAAAACACGAAAACGGCTGACTGCAATGATTCTTCATCGAGAACTCAACACTTCTTTACAATAAAACAAAATTCCGAGCAGTCTGCCTATATATGGACCAATCATGTAGTTATCGTATTGAAGTAAGTAAATGTTCCTCAAAAATGCCCTCCTTAACAGATCACAAAAACAGNNNGTTATCGTATTGAAGTAAGTAAATGTTCCTCAAAAATGCCCTCCTTAACAGATCACAAAAACAGCACTTACTTTGCTTTGAACGAGGTTAGTTGGGCAATAGGCACATAAACATAATTCTTTTCATGTATCACTTTGATATATAAAAGCGAGTATTTAATAACATTCAGCTGTTGTTGCCGTCGCTGTTGCTATCAGAGTTGAGTGACTCCTCTTTATAGACCAATTGAGCGAATGACACCTGCTGCAGAGAGTATCGATTTGACAAAACTCGAGATGCTTCCTTCTCCAATGAATCCGCCTAAACAGTTAAACACTCTTTTCATTAAGCGTCGATTCACATCAAAACATCGAAATTAACTCGCAGAAGCACCAAACCTAACGCACATATTATAAAATTATGCTTAATTCACTGCTCAGCAAGGTGGGAAGTGACCGGCAGGGAGGCGAGGTGAAGTTGAAATTTACATGCACGTCATGAGATGCTTTATGTTATCACCTGCAATTTATGGCATTTGCGACCACCGCTATTCGGGTATAACACCGATTAAACTTAAAGGTTTCTCTACTGTCATCGCCCATCACTGCGCGCAATTTGTAGCGGAAAGATGAACGTTTCCAGTCGCCGAATTTACTTTATCAGCACATTTTCCAAGAACAAAAAATAAACTGAAAGCATGACGCATGACGCGAATACACAGATTGGCTGCATTATCGCACAAGCTCATATGATACGCTTAAAATGCGTTATACTTATCCATCACACTCACAAGATGCTTTAATTTATTCGTAGTCTACACGAATGCAATTCGTACTATCATAATCGTTCATCTGCTTTGAATGCAAGATCGTAAACCTAAAAATTTAACAGAAATTACTGAAAACCGTTGAAGGCATCTTCCAATGCTTGAAAATTTCTTTGAATAACGGCGTGGTCTTGGCCACAGCATTCAGAAAATAAAAAAAAAAAAATGAAATGCTCAACAAGATCGGCATCAGTTCATGGAAGCGGATTCAACTAACAACAGCATCGTCAAACGAAGTTGCAGTCATCCTCAGCAAAAACATTAGGAACTTTTCACGACAGCTACCATTGGTAAGGTGTAAGAGAATCAAATGAACAAATTCCCCTCACCAGCTGTCTGTTAAGATCCTAGTGCGCGGACTGTTAAGCTCACGTAAGCTCTTCCCTCGAGGGACCCCACATTCGGTCGAGACAGCTACATCCTATCTCTTTAGCATTCAGGCTGTTAAATGGACAAGCAGCCCGTCTTGTTTATTCAGGATATAATGTAGCCACTACACTCTCACCCTTTTACAACCCAAATTTGTTCCGAAATAACAGTGCAGTAAACAGAATCTAGTCAAGGCCCTTCTTTGCCTTTTCGAAACAACAACCATCAGCACAGATGCCTCCCATAGCAAGTAACAAGTCCGCGAGTTTTGTTGAGACACAAGGACAAAGAAAGCGAGGGTTTTGGGCTTCCACTTATCCATCCCACCTCTGCTCTTCAACCCATTCAACATTCCGTCCCTGCCTTTACTGTCTTCTCGACTGACATCTCCGTCTGCACGAGTTAATGCCTCCAGCCGATTTGCGCGCAAGCAGAACACAGCACTGTCAATGACAAGACATCTCTGTTAGCGAGCCAATCATACGACATGCCCTTATCAGGAAAAACGATAACCACACTGGCATTATGCCCACCGCATTAGTTCACAACTGTGTATCAAGCGCCTCAAAGGTGCATCTTCTTTTCGGGTAAAATCTATCTGCAAGGCCCATGCCGGCTATAAGTTGGCATTTGCATTTAAGGGATGGGTTTGAAGGAGAGAGGTATGCTCTTCTTTGAAAGTCAGCTTAGTAATAAAGTAAGGAAAAACGTTTAGCCTTCGTAAAGGAAAAATTTTCCTGCTTCTCTGATTGGTGGTGGATTCACTTGGTTCAGCTCATCTAATTGAGAAGCTCATAATACTGTTACTCACTCTCCAATTCTCACGACACCACTGACTAAATTATTATCCCCTACAAGTGAAGTCCTAACTCAGATACTGCAGAATATTACTTCGTTTAAGCTGAAATTTCATTCACCTATTACTTCAGTGGGACCAATGCTGCTATCGTGTGGAGGGAAAGAAGCGAATGGGGACGGCCACTACCCTTCTCGACTCTAACTGCGAATGCTTTTCAAGCTCCTAGGTAATAGAATCTAGGCAGCAGTTTAGAAAAAAACCGTGGGAAATTCGCAAACGATTTTCGTTTTCCATTAACACCACTGACTTTAGATCTGAACACCTCTCGGCTCTAAAATGACCTATCCTTTGAAGGATGCCTTGCGCCCAATGAATATTTTTCAAAGCCGACTGTGACATTTCCATCAGCTGCTATTATCTATAAAAGAATTTTCAACAAGGACAGACGCTATTTGAACGGCGCAATCCTTGGAGCGGTGGACAACAGACGAATACCACCCAACACTCTAATCGCGGCAATCGAGTGCTCTACCATTCGACTACCTAGCCTCTCAACGTTCTGAATGAAAATCAACCTAAAACTTAGAGGACGGGACTTTGTGAAGCTTTCTTTTAGATATGTTATGAAAGCAATAAACTTTCGTCGCTATGCTGCTAATACCTGGGATTAGACTGGGAGGACGTTCGATGAAAACTCCAACTAAAGATAACTTACTATTCAGGCAATATATCAAATAATATTCCCCAACAAAAACACTTCTTGCACTTCGAAATAGACAAAATAAACGAGCCAATCGCTATAAGCAAATTCGGGAAACAGTNCTACTCGCTCCGTTGATCGGCCGGGTCGGCGAGGATGTTGTTGTCGCAAACTAGCAATAAGAGTGACGAAGCGACAACGGCTCTTCTTTCTCTCTTTCCCTCCCAACTTCGTCCTACACTCTCCCCCCCCCCCTCACAATTTTCGGCGATCTAAGAGGAGGAAGAACTCATTGTTTTATATGCTCTCCGCACCCCATAACATTTATCACAATTCCCAGATATGCAGGGCACATAGAACCTTATACATGACGGGAGGGAGTGGAAGGATTAAGTAAAGGTTGTAATGAAGTTTAAGCGTACGCTTTCCTTCGATCCAACGAAAACGTGGATATTTCCACAAAAATTGAAAGACATAAAAATGTTGGAAATAGCCGTCGTTTGAGCATGAAATAAGCCTAAGCAACAGCAACAACCAATAAATAAACTTCAGCATTGCTGAAATAGTTTCAAAGAATCACTGCTAACACTCGCAATCCGCAGAATACACACACACCCAACCAAGCTTCCATGCCGGTCGACGCAACGCTCGGAGATTACTTCTCGCGTAGCGCGTGTTCGTGCATCACTCTGCTTCTTTAGCGTCCATGCTGCTCTCTTCTCACTATGCAGATACGCATCGCCCGACGGCGTGACGAGGCGTTGTGCGTGCTGCGGCAGTGCAATGGCGATGCGTCGCGGGGTGTAAGAGGTTTGGGCTTGGGGCAATTTTTGGTAGAGTCCAGAATGAGTAATGTGCATATTTGCAACTCATGTAGTAAGAGTGGTATCTAGGTTCTAACGTTGTCATGGGAGGCTCTGACATCAGGTGATAGACCACTTAGTGAAAAGGCAGAGTCAATTTCCAGGGGCTGATGCCGACAGAACAGTCAACTCGTCTTCTAGGCTATCGGGGTCTAGCTTTAGCTGGAAAACAGCTTTTAACAGATGGACAACTCTGAGTGTCGACATCGACGATGATTCAAAATCGCTGTACCAAGAAAGTGCCTGGGGACGAAAAGCTCGCTGGAACGCTGGAAAACCGGAACGCTGACGAAAATTCAATTGTGTGGAATTGAGGAGTTGAGCTGATAGAGCAGCATCTAAAATTCGCATTCACTTTAATTTCCGGTTTTCCGAACGACTATAAAAACGAGCTGCAGCAACTAGGGAGCGGGGGAGGGGGGGGGGTGGGAGAGTGTAGGACGAAGTTGGGAGGGAAAGAGAGAAAGAAGAGCCGTTGTCGCTTCGTCACTCTTATTGCTAGTTTGCGACAACAACATCCTCGCCGACCCGGCCGATCAACGGAGCGAGTAGAAAAGGTTGTACGTCATCGAAAAAAAAAAAGAAAAAAAAAAATCCGGCACATCCGAATGAGTGTTACATCTCTCGGTGACTCGACGACAGCATGTCCCAGGATGAGTTTGCCCACCTGTTGCATCTCGCTTGCACCGCATAACCTCGATGGTGGTGCTGTCTTATCACTCACTTTGCCCTTATCCTGCTTCCGCAGAAACGTACCCAAGTGGTAATAATGTATGCGATGGAAGTTGTGCTAGGTGGGAAGGAACGTTTCGGTTCTAGAATTTTGCAGAACGTTTTGGATCTTGTTGGACAGTATGAAAAGTTTCTGTACGTTCATATGGATAGCTACGGTGGCTTCACTTTGCCGCTGCCCCACTTGGGTACGAGCGGATATCGGCAGCGCTTTGCTCCGGACAGTCTCCTAGGTGAATGGCACCCCGTCATCCCTTGCAATGCTAACACTGTTATCGGTTCTTGTTATGTTTGTGGCGTGAACGCGCAAAGAATGGGAAATCAAACAGATATGAAAGGTTTGCGTTTGGGGTCGTGATTAGCAAGTTGGAAACGCGATGCTTTACGTTCACATTCTCTTGCAAGGGTATATGTATGTGGAAGAAGGAATATTCCCCTCAACTGCATAGTCGCAGCTGTCATAGCGAAGTTGGAAATTTCACAGCTGAAACTTTAATGTTTCATCTATAAAAACTATCGAATAGACAAACAAACAAGTGCACACATCCGCATATCCACGAAATCGCTCTAAAGTTTTGTACAAAAACATTATAATACACATCGAATAATGTTCTATTATCTAAGATACTTCGGTAATGCAGTGCAAAGTCGCGCCAATGGCTGATGATGACACGGCTGCCCCTTAAAGAATGAAGTTCGTGTGCTAGCGTGTACCCTCTTGGGTTAGTGAGATAAAGCATAGAGAAGTTAAGAGAGGACATGTGTTCTATATTGTTAAGAACAAAACATGAACCCTTGCGGTGTTTGCTGTTATATTTACAAAAAACACGCATTTTACAGCTTTGCGATTAGTGGCGAATGCAACCACAACTTGCAATCTTGCAAACTCCCAGGGAAATCTTTATAAATGCCTTAATAATCGTAAATTTGGGTGCATTCAGTAATGCGCTCGGACGTTATTGATCATTCCTTCGTTACAAAATCTGCTCATGAGAGCGCTGAGATAATGTGAAGCACAAAATAGTTTGAATTGCACATGCTTGCTAGTGAGTTTTTGCGTGACGAAGCGGTTCTTGTTGAAATTTTCAAAAAACATTCCCTCTACGGTGCATCGCTATCCATACTGTTTTTCTGTTTTGATTTCTTTAACTGAGGATTAATCGCTGTTATTTCACCGTTATAATATGCACACCATGCATCTTCTCATCAGTCCAGGTTGCACTGCCTGCTAGAATTTGAAAGGCTTGAGGACTGCGGAAGGAATTTCATTCTCCGTGCTATTCCTGCTGAGCTATCTGCTTGACGTTTTTTGCCCCTCAGTTATCCTCGTCGTTGGCCTTAATTCTTTGCCATTTGATGACAGACAGAAAGGCAATTGTGTTGTTTTTATCCCCATATAGCGGTCGGTGTCAAAGTTGTCGTGGCTAACAAACTTGAACCAAAGTTGACTACGAGTTGACGCAGGTAAGCGAGCGTTTACGCTGTTGTCACATTTTGCCTTTGATGTGATTCTGTTTCTTCCGCTTTTCAATGCATCAGTTGCGTGAGTCTAAAATTTCTTCAACTCTTCTGTTCTCTCCAGCAGAAGCATTATGTAATAATACAGGTTATAGTAGTCGAATCACTTGGGCATCTATAGCGTCTCAGAAGTAAATTGGGACGGCCACTTTTAAATAACCGTTAGAATATGTTAGTAGAACTTGGTCGCCGTTATACTATTGAACGAATTGAATACTTGCAGTTGAGATGCGCGGAATTGATAATACCACCTGAGTTATGAGATTTCTGAGGCTGTTGAGGGTTAGCTGCTGCATCGAACACAGGTCTGCGATCTGTGTCTCGTGATATGCCGAACGTTGCTCCAGTTCGCGACGCAGTTCGCTCAACTAAATTCATTTCTGATGACTCGCAAACACTCTTTCGAATGTTAGCAATATTCTTCCTTATTTTAAGGGTTCGTAGAAAGTGATTCCGAATAGCTGAAGTCGAATGCGAGTCGTATCATTCGTGTTGATTCTTAAACTTTGTTACTTAAGGTCAAGTGGTCTGAGTTAACGCTTAATTCATCGTATATATGACAATGGGAGGTAAATTCTCATATTTCAACGCTACGGTACGATGGTGGCTAATAGTGGCGCACAGCACTCAAACATGATGAATCGAGTGGAGAGCATATTGAAGCACCGCAAAAGCCAACGATTCGTTTGCGAGTGGGTTATGCTCGACAATGAGAAAATGCTCTCATTCAAAGCGGAAAATTGATTTGGAACAAGCAATGCTAGAAAGTGAATAGTCAATATGTCATTATTATAGAAATGTTTTTGATCTACATCACATCACAGGAAGTGCTATACCCAATCCGTTTGCACATTAGTTGTTGAGAGCGAAGTGAGGGGTATAAAGGAATTGAAATTATGGGTCAAGCAAATGGCCATTTCTTCCATTAACTTCTTCGATCAAAATATTCATCTCTGAGATATTTATTCTCGAACATTCGCATCTTGCAAGTGCTTGTAATATTTCATTGATTCTATGATCGGACGTTGAGTTGTCTCATTCCTTCTGATCATTAATCAGAGAATGTGTTCTATGTAACGAAGTGACCTGTATCGGAGAACATCTTGCACATCGTTTGACAAGTTGAGCGCAACTTCTTTGATTAAGCTTGCAGCTGTTAGAGGACATTTTTTGTGAGCATCATCACAGTCGCTCAAGAGGTCTTTTGCCAGAAATAATCTAAGCCGATTCAATGAAACAAAGGAAAGTGCGCTTTCCCGTTGATATGGTGACAAGGTAGTTTTTGGGGGTAATGATAAGATTAGCAAATGAAGACATGCAAGATAAAGGTAAGACAGCACTATCAATAGCTGAACTTATTTAGCGTAGTTTGTATTGATTACTTCCAATAATACAGTCTGCAACGCTCAGAACTGCATAATCGGAGAGGAGTTTCTAACCTCGCGTTGATTGAGCTTATTTAGGTGTTGTTGAACTGCTAGCTGACTGCTTATCTCAGCAATCTCTTCGTTGAGTTCATCAAGCTCAGCTTGGGCATTCATACGCTGTCGCTCTTCCTGAAAAGAGTGCGCAATCGTCTTGCAGAGAAATGTCTCCTTCGAAATGACAAAATGCTTTTTGCAATTGCTTTTTCAGACGAAAACATCACAACTAAATATACGGCTATTTGATGTTGCAATGAAGTGTTCGCGATGTGACGCTGACATGAAAAAGGTTTCGATTCACAAAAGTGGACATCATAGGGCATAGCCAAAGTTGAGTATTCCAATGTGAGTATTATAATTCGAGACAAACTTGCATAGTACAATTTTAGTCCTTAACCACCTTTTGAGTAGAGCCACGCCTTTGCTATCATTTAGCTGTAGAAATTAACGCGAAATAGCATAGTGGATATCAAGAAATTGATGATCTGACGATGCTGATTAGAGAGAGTTAATGAAAACTAATGATGAAGAAGAGGATGGTGGGGAATGAATACATTAAGGAACTGTTGAACACAACCAAGCATTCATGAAAGGAATTAAAAGATTTGGTTGCGAAGGAAGAGGAGGAGAGAGACGAGGAAAGGGAGAACTGCTGATTAAATACAAAAATCTTTCACCCACTCGATTTCTTGCATGTTGTTCGCTGTATAACTCCTCTTCGAGTTCCTCAATTCTCGTCATCAATTTGCGTGTATTGATTTGCAATTTCGTTATGAGATTAGCGTCGTCCTTGGCATGCTTTCTCCAATCCCTTATCTCACTTTCTTTTCTGCAAACAGGCATTCTGCTCATTCATTTTTCATGTGTATGTCTGACGCAGCGGGAAGTAGTATTTCAAGGACGAACAAAGATGGTTCAGTTCCAGTATATTTTTTGCTTCGGGTTATTCCAACTAGAAGTTAGGCTTTTACTGTAAACATCTTTTTGATTGCTGTGCAGCATCCGTCTTCACTCTGCCATGAATAGAGGTTTTTAATGGAATTTCCTTTCACAAGCACTTAGCCATCTCCAAGGAATGTTCATGTACGCTTTCTGCAGTGCGATGTATGAGACATGAGATATCTGAAGGCCCAGGCCGCAGTCCTCACTACTGCTGTATTTGTTTCGAGAACGAGGTTATTCTTCGAAATATACGGCTCTCAAAGCAGCACCAGCAATGTGGAAAAATTAATCAACAGCTTAATCGCCTGATATACGCAAACCTAAAATATCAGTTTCTTGGGAGGTTTGCAATAAAATCATATGGGGCAATTACAACAAGCTAGCAGAAAGTGATCGCCACCGATGAATAATGACAATAGGCGGCAGCTATTTGTCTCAACACCCATTCACTGCCTAAAGCTTTGTGTGTGTTCTTACCAAATGTGTCTATAAATACGTAGGGTATGTAAAGGGGAGGACTGAACAATGATTAGATACCATTTCACATCATCGCTGACAAAACAGCACATATCATCTAAGTTAATTTCTTCAACGCATTAGCTAGCTATGAATCTCTTGAGAGAAACACAATAAATTAAATTATTGCAATGCCCTAGAAACCAACAGAATTTATGTATTTGATGCAAGCTCACCTTTTGCAGTCATTTTTCAAGTACTCCCTCTCTTGTTCAACTAGCTCATGCCATTGATGCGCTTGTTTTAGCTCATTTTCGAGTCGGTTTCGAGCTGGAAAAATGTTATATCTGTTTTGTGCGAGTCCACAACGATTACGATGCTTATATCAAGTAGCAAAAAGAGGAACATATCAACCTTGAGACACACAGAGAGTTATATGGTGGCCTCCCCCCTTCCTGCATCCCTTTCCGCCGATCGCATACGCCGATAAAGTGTATACCTTTCCGCAAATCCCAATGAAATCGCATCTCTAGAGTCTGCAAAGAATGAGGCTATTTATCATTTAGTTTCTTGATTTATCATTTACTCTTCTCCCTTGACCACCGCACTAGCTGAGTTCCAGTTGAACTTCCAATTGGCGGATTTCAGTACGATATTTCTTTTTGAACGGATAGAAAACAGTATTCACTTTGAAACGCATCATTAGACAGAAGATATTATTTGCCGAACAGAAAAATTGGAAAAAACTGTTCAGGAAACCTCTACAGGCGTCTTCTCTCGCCTTCTTTTCAAGACCTAAGTTCTGTTTGAGCTGCTCGAGTTCTTCGGTCAGTGATGTTTTCGCTTGTTCGAGACGTTCGCATCGATTCTTGATCCGCTCCAGCTCGTTAAATAATTGTACACTCTCCGACTCCTAATTCAGCCTATGTTTTACATGATGGAGTTCTCATCTTAGACTTTTGTCAAATGCTCGACTGATAAACAGGTGTCCGAAAGTCTAGAGGAAAGTCTGTAAGGACGGCACTGTCTGCGTCTTTAAATATATCGACCAAAGTTGTTCGTGCCTGTGCAGTCGGATCAAAGTCACACAAACTGTTGAGATGTCGAAAACAGTAAGATGCATTTCTTACGAGAACGTTGATAGTTGCACTTGGTAAAAGCACCTAACTGTATGTCTTGGGTCATAGAAACTAACATTCACTTTGAATCTTTTGTTATACTTGTCTGTGATTGTTTTAGGGAGAAAAGCATAAAGAATAAGTGATGCAAGTAAAGAAATAGAGTGGCTTAATACCTGGGCTCTTTTATTCTTATCGATATGCTGCATAGGATTGTCGACGAGTACAATTTGCAGACATAGTGATGAACCTGCACCGCTAATATTCTCAACTCTCACAAGGTTCAAGTGTTCCATAAGAGTATCAGTGGCGCTTCTCTGCGAATCGCGAACATTTTGTGTATCGATGGTCCATTTTGTCATCTCCTCTACACCTTCTGCCTCCTGAGTTAATTTCATCGACAGACATGCAAAATATCAATCCTGACAAAGAATATGCCACAGATAGGTTCTAGAGACGTAGTTTAAATATTTCCACTCATTCACTCCACTTCTATCATTCCGATCATAGGTGTATATACTATATATGCTAGAACTTTTCTAGTATAACATATGTACCACAATATGCCAGAACGTTGTTCATTGCACGTTTTCAACTGTAATATTATCTTGCCAGTTTCTCAGTTTATCTTTTCTTGCATTATTGACTGCATTGTGGAGTCCCTTCCTTTCTTGCCTACTTAATTCCTTATCGATGAAACATTGCGTCGTTCTCTTAAAATATTTGATTTTTGTCCATCTTGACTTTGATCTCAATTCATAAATTGTCATGCATTGTGCTATCTCAATTCGACTGTGATCGTTTTTGGAGCACATCCACAATATCCGTTTTATTTTGTGCAATCACCATTCTTTTCGGTCATTTTGGGGAGACAAATGATCGATAACCTCAGACAACTCTTTCATTGAACCCAAATCTTTGAAGTTTTGTCTCATTGCTGAGGCAAAATGACTTTATTTTTGATTCGCATCGATATACATATAAATATTCAATTCTTTATGGAATACGCAATAAAGGAAATCGTTCTGTTCAATAGACGACGAAAAGCATTTCGAACGTTTCGAATCTAAACACCAAAGTTGATCTGTTGAGCATGTGAACTATTTGTATCTTTTGAATGCACATCTACTGCTTGGTTCGCTGCATATTGAAGGACGGCTGAAGAAATGCTCGCTCTAGTTGTTGTTTTCGATTTAGATCGTTGCCGATTTATTTGGAAGCAGCGTCAAGCGATCAAATAATAGTTGTTTCTAGAAGAATGATAAAGACCTAGATATCTCGATGCAGTCACTAAATGGAGAATTGAAAACTCAATAATTACAATTCAAATTGAGTGAATCGAATGTCATTAACGAGACGCCTTAATATTTCTCATCGTTTAGATTAAAACGAACCTTCGCTGAGGGTTGTTTCGCCCTCATCATCAATCGAATAGCTTTTAGGTTCTTATCCACAGTCGAGTATAATCTCAACCAGTGATCACTTCGTCTACGGACCCATCCAGCTACGTTACGTTGAATTGTTTCTACTGCATTACTGAAACAACTCAAATTGCTTTGAAGTATTTACTTATCGGCTATGAGTTAAGATTAACTGAAAAATACGCAAAACTATAAACTCAACTTTTTTCAGTCAACTTCCAGTGAAAAGTGTTGTACGACATTTCAGTCCACTTCTTTCGTGTTTGCAATCTGCTTTCTACTTCATAGCGGTTCACCAAAGAGCGATCTATGCCATCAGCAACTGCCTTTCACATATGAATGTAGGAAGTGTAAAAGCTCAAAGGCTACATCTATTGAAAACCCCGTCCACTGGAACTTTGCGATGCCTTTTGGTTGAGGAGGCTCTCACGGACACTTCATAACTTTAGTTCGATGAAAACCTTTTTACGGGACTCACAACGGCAATTTTGCTCGGTGGGGATGTATTACCATGTGGAGGTAGGAAAGAGAGATTGCCTATGACTGTTAGGCCGTCGCTTTCGAGGTCTTCTCGTGCTCATCTCCCAATTTCGTTTGGTTCAGCAAATAACTGCTTGCGTGGAAAAGGACAACTTCGTTACCTCTCCTCAGCGGTACAATGGTCAAAAACATTGTATACACGAACAGTTTCAGAACTATGTGGGATTGAAACTCCGTCTCAAAACTAACAGGCACCGAACGTGCTGAAAACAGAAAATTCCCACTGAAAGACATAACCGCTGTTTGAGAAGAGCGTTGCGGTCGATGATGGTGAAGTAACGGCTATAAGCACTCTGTAGAGCGGTCGCAAATATCGAGAGTGCTTCATCGCATGGCTCTTGAAGCCTTATGGCCAATCCACTTTTGAAGAACACCTTTAGCATTCTTATTTTTTAGTGTTCGCAACGTTAGTTACATTAAAAATTATAAAAAAAGTGAAATTAATTCAATAAAATCCAAAGTTTTTGAAAAATTTTTCGGGAAATGCGGAAATCAACGCGAAGAAGAGTTCAATTTGCAGTAAATTTGAGTGTTTCGTTGAAACAAATGATGTTTTATTTGTTTTATGAGTGAACTTCACGTGACCCAGATGCATTTTTCAAGCGTTACAGCAAAAATGATCTTCCTTGAATGATGCTCAATAAGCGGCAATATGATCCGCCTGTCAACTAATTTCTGATGTACTCTCTTGCTTTCTTCAAAGCATTGTTTTCTCCATTTGCGAGCATAGCAGCTAATGATATACATAAAACTAAATTACTTCTATAAACATTCCAAAAATTTAATTATTAACTCAATGAATTAAATACAGTCGAATCTAATATGTCACTTAGACACAATCAAAAGTATTCCTTAACACTCTGATTTTGTATTTTTTGATGATAACAGAGGTGAAACCTTTGCTCCAGCAATATGAAAATCAGTGATTGGCAGTCGCATTCTTTGAACAATTTCTTTAAGCATATTTTCGGTAGCTTGTCGATTATTGTCTGACGATTGCGATTCTTCATACATCAGCACCGAATAGTGACGGCGAAATTCGACCAATTCCATTCGTTTTGGGAATCCTTTGCGACGTTCTTGTGATGCGGCATTTCCATGAGTGAGAGCGTTTTCCTCATTGAGTAGCGATACCGTTCCCAACGACTGAAAAATTTCTATCCCTTCACTGTTTCACGACCCGATTTGATGGCTATGACTGATTTCGGCGATGTATATTCACATGAAGCCGAATCACTCGTGGAATGAGTTCATGATATGTGGCAGAGCAAAATTTAAATTCCCTCGCGTACGAGGTTTCGTGTATTTATCAAGGTACTGTGCTCAGGGTATCCAAAGTAAGCAGTTGTGGTCTATCGGAGGGAAACAACCTCGTGCTTGTGATAATAATATAAATTCGAGCAGTGTGTCAAAGATACAAAGACGCAAATGCAGCTGTGTTCTCATCGGTTCCTTTATCGATGCAGCTTACAGCCATGCCCACACGTGGCTGTTGTGACCAGATTTTAGGAATGGCTGGTGGTCAGCCCTCTGGCGATCCTTTGGGAAATCAGCCGGGAGTTGAACCCGGGCCCCTTCAGGACGCCTACATCAAACATAGGATAGTAAAATTGCTCACATAGGTGAAGTTATGTATGTGGTGTGGGTAAAAGGCACATTGG
>JAARMF010004741.1:0-13931 GCA_022844705.1 Toxascaris leonina
ATATATTCTCATGCTGGAAAGTTCTTCCTAGTTGAGGAAATTCGGAGACAACCTTTTTCTGTTCCATCGATTTAAATAGTTTCCGGTTTTAGTTAGGAGGCGCGCCGCGACTCATTACAGGCACATGACGGGGTGCTGGGAAAATGCCGGTATACGTAAATTTTTCCGGAACGTACTGAATTTGTACAGGAGCGATTCCCGAAGACGTTTTCCGTGCAAACCCGGAATTCTTGTCCTCGGCCATGAATCCACAACGGCTCAGCTGATTTCAACCGAATTTTGACGAAATAAGAATCAAATATATAGAGGAGAACACTGATTTTTTAAGGCTTTGAAACATGATAACTTTCTTCAAAATTATCTCGATCGATGAGATTTCGAATATAGGTTCAGATGTGTTCCTTCGGATTATTATTCGGCCCGATTGGTCGAAATTTTTTTAGATGAAAAATGAGATCCATAGTCGAGGAAGAATGTTCATGACTTTTTTCATCTTTGAGAGATTTTCGTTTTTTTTTTTGCTTTTGATAGCAGGTGATAGGCCGGTTTTTGGGTGCATATGGATTTCTGGGATGGTTGCCTGAAACATGCAAATATATCCGGGAATTTCTGGGGTCTCGTTTAAAAATGATTGGAAAGTGTTTTTATGCCACTTTTTTGAAAAAATGCATAGATTTCCATAGAACTTGTGGGAAATCTCCTCTTTCCGTCATTTCGCAAAAGGCGGTAGAAAATCGATCGATCCGGGGAAGTTATCCGGCAAGAATCCCGAACTCACTTCGACTGTAACCCTACAATCGCTCAACTGATTTAAAGCAAAGTTGAACAATATATGCGGACATTTGGAGCACTGCTTTATGCATGCGTAAATTTCACATGGTTATGTAAGTTCACGCCGATATTGCATTTCACCACCCGTTCCGTTCTTCTCATCATTAGACTCTTCTTGGCAAGCCGAATCTAACAGTAAAGTTGTGGGAGCCCGATCTTTTCACATATACTGTTACCTAATTCTTTGAGGTTTGAAATGAAACTGGGTTCTTTCGATAGAGGATTCAATGCCGTTTCGAGCAACGTATGACATGTCTCAGCAGGTTATACTGAAACTAGTAAAATCTATTGGGTAGTGAGAAAGCATGTAGGAGCGGGAGAAAGAGACAGCTGCTTGTGTCACCCCTATAACTCCGGAATTTCATTGCATGGGAACGGAACTTGTCCTTTCGATCCAATGTTAGATGCTGTTCCAAGCCGTAGATCATTTTTTCCAGAACATACAACCGAAATCCTGGAAATCGCATTACGCGACGGGAGGATACGCAAAAGTGGGAGAAGCAAATAGTCAGTTCATCCCCCCATAACTCATCGCGATTTCCTCAGACGGGAATGAGACATAATCTGCTTCATACCATTATTACATATCCTTTTGAATGGTGTATGTATTCTCGGCCATATCTATCGGGAATCTTGAAAATAGCATTGCGCAAAGAGGGAGCCCAGGAAAGTGAACGTAAACCTATCTAGCCTAAATTTGCTTTACTGAATCAAGCTTACAATGCTCTTTCGAAAGGTATGTGAAGCATTGAAATCGGAGAGGATCGATGAATTCTGATTCGATAGGCCGAAAATTCTGAAATCTCGACTTCTGCGATTTTGAGGGCTTTCGGTCTCGCCTCCCACTTGAGATATGCGGCTGTCTAATTCGATGTATCGAGATAACTTGCCGAGATCACGTCAGTGCTTTTAGCAGGTCGCTATGCGAAAAAGGAGCTAAGATGTGGCACCGGAAAAGTCGCGATGTTCCGATCGTAATGGGAAATTTTCGAAAAATATTTTTTGTCGCCGACTTCCACGACTTTGGTGCCAATCAATAGAACTCGTAAGCTGAACACAGATATATGCAGTCTTGATGGCTTATTCTCAAAATTGAGAAAATAGTGGTCGCCAAATTAAGTGATTTCTGTGCAAATATATTGAACTGATAATAATGAGACCGAATCTCGGCGAAAGGTGGATGGATTTAGGTGTGGTTTGCTTCGCTGCACTTCTCCCGGCCAGGCAAATCTTATTATATCCTCAATCGCCCTTAGTACCCATAAAATTAAGACGTCACGAGGGATGGACGTTTTTCGTTGAATATCACCACTGCATGCAGGTGTACCATCAACGCTTAGCCGCCGAGGTGGAAGTAACATGTCGTGATTGTGAGTAATGAGAGTTCGTTCACAGCAAGGTGCTGGTGCTTTTGCGTCTTATTTCTTCTTTTGAAGTTTCAAATTCTTCTTTTATCCTGTAGAATGCTGACCCCCAACTGCATGCGGGACCAAGCAGGGGTTCATTGAGGCGGTAGTCCCGTTGTGGGGCGTAGTGAAAGGCGGAGCCCCCTGACCGTTTAAGTAGCACTGAAATAAGCCCTACGTTGTCAATAGGTTCACTTCGTTACCTCCTTCTGCGAAATTCGGAGTTTCTTTTCCTCACCTCTTCCTCCAGTTTTTGTTATTCTATTTCCGCAATTCCTTCTGCGATACTACTTTGTTTTGAGGTCGTCACGTTTTATTCTCCTGGTGCATTAATACAGAATTTATGTAACATTGTATGAAATTCAAAATTTAAGGGCAGCCGATCAATCGATCCAGATGAAACTTGCTTTATTAAATTCAAAAATCAATACTCTATCTATCTATATATATATATATATATATATATANACATTAACGGTTGAAATGGGTCGCACAACCCGAACCCCGACTCGACGGGGCCAGAAGAGCTGAAATCTCCATTTTTGCGATTTTAGGGGTTTTCTGTCTTGGCGCACATTTCAGCTTAGCATGTGGTCTTTCCGGGACGTCGGGACAGCTAGCCGATCCCCTCATAGTTTTTAAACCATATCGATGCGGTTATCCGGAGTTGGGATGCAGCGCCACAAAGTAGCAATTTTTCGATCGTAAGAAGTAGCACGGAAGAATTTTCGGAAAGTATTTTTTATCACCGACTTTCACGACTTTGGTAAGAAATAGTAGAACCGATGATGTAGTCACTCATGCTTCTATTCCGAAGTTATGCAAATGGGGTTCGCTTATGAGAGATTTTTTAGACTAATGTATAGAAATAGGTATTAATGAGGAAATACGTTAGCAACGGTTTATCCGAATGCGCTGCAGTTTGCCTTGTTCGATTCAGTTTTTAGAGCTGAGAGTGAGTATGATTACCTTTACTGGTTTACTGCGTACGTCGAGAGACGCCTGCGCGCAATAGCGGCACAGCAACTATTGCTTATGATAGTACTTTCCGCGGTAGATCACAATGTGCCTTAAGCGGCCGTGGCCGAAGATATAAATAGGCTGCTGCCTTGTTCTGTAGCCGCATGTACCTTTTCCTGTTCCCCATCGTGCGCGTCGATGTAGCTTGTCAGCAAGAGGGCAGTGATGTTTCGGTGACGTCTCGCACGCCAAACGGTTGCTTGTTCCACACGCGAAACACTTCTTTAAGTGATGCTTGTGGCGCACTCGCAGTGCGGTGCGTAATGCAACACCGCGCAAGCTAAACATCCGAGCTCATATCTCCACTCCGAATGAATGGACTCTCTCTGTGTAAAAACATATTGACTTGGTGTGACAAGTACAACCATGTGACACGCATGATGTAAGACGCTAATGTTCACTAAAAGATTTTGCTACTCGATTGCATTGATTCTAGGCAGCAACCATTTACCGGGCTGATCACACAGAACTCTCATCAGGGAGGGAGGCTGATTCGACCAGTCCGCCAGGAGTTAGCAAACTGACGAAGGTGTCAGCATGAGAACTGCTAAAGCATATAGGAATGCCGTTGGCCCAAATGTAATTTCCACCTCCTCGCCACAACCAATGCAGATTCAGTTGTGAGTTTGGATTATTGTTCATTAAAAGGCAATCAATGTCCTCCGAAAGTTTATGCATATAGCAGAGTTATTGAAAGGATCCCTGTTGTTTGAGGCGCATAATGGGCACTTTACGTGTAGACAAATTCGACGACAGAACAGGCCAATAATCAACGAGATGTAAAGAAACCCAAACGAATGGCGATGTGTATGTGTACATATCAGCAACTCAGTGTGTTGAAAAGCAACATGCATAAAACAACTGAAGGATGAGTGGGTGAGGCGAAATGACTGGAGTGGACAAAGGGCGAAATGAGATTTGGAAATTATCAAGTGGGACAGCAAAAGGTGTGTGGAAAAGACTGCAGGAGTGATAGAAAGAATTGCAGAAACAGGAAAAAAGTCCTGATGAAAAGAAGGCAAGCGCGACAGTAGCAAAGATATGTGATTAAATAAGCGGATGGACACTGATATGCAAATAGATAGTTAGGGAATAGAAATGTAGTGAAGACAGCAACACTACGAAGTGTAGCAAATGAACGATCGCAAGAAGAAAACACAAGTGTGGTGGAGGGGAAAATTGGGAGTAAGTAGAGAATAAGAAATAGGAACTGATAGTAGGTTGAGTAATACTGAGATGAAAACGCGTCATGGTAATACAATAGCAATCGGTGGAATACCGTGGAATTATGAGGCAGTAAATGAAGGGCAGGAAATAGTAATAAAGCACGGCCCCAAAAATAAAGGCCCGATCTTACCTAATAAACTTAATGCATCAACTAGTTTCTGTCTCCTGTTCGAAGGCGGTTTAAAAGAATGAACCTCGAGCGCTTCGAGAAAGCGCCTCCTCAGCATACTGCAGGCCTTCGTTGGGAGTAATTTTTACAGAAAGGATGGAGTTTAAACTTTTCTCCCGACGGGAAACCAAGAACACATCCTTTTACGATTTCTGATGTTGTATGCTCTGAGGTGTTCCGCATTATGAACTTGTAGAAATCGGCAGGCTTACCGTACAGCAGCTTCACCGAATTCGCATATGATTTCGTGAGCACAGCCATTTTAATGCATGCCTCGAGACTGTTGACGAACAGATAATGCAGCGGCTTTTATTGTGCAGTTACAGTCGTACAATCGACAAGGGATCACTAGTTTTTAGTCTGAGTAGCGGTAGAACAACCGCATTTATGGGCAGCCTACTGACTTGCATGATTCGTAACATAGCATTGTAAGCTCATTTTAGACGGAATGGATCTTGGAACAGACGCCACTATCTGTTTCTTCTCTATATGCTGCAGTGTTTCGAGTCAAAGTTGTATCTTTATTGACATGTAAGTGCGCTTTTTCGGATTCTGCCGTGCGAGGCTCTAAGAATGGCTCGACGTCTGAACCTCTCAAACGCCTCAGCACGTGTTTTGTATGGACGAAGTGCGCAGATCTTCGATGAATATTTCATTACATGGCTGCTTTCCAGCATCACTCCGCAATGAATTTCTGATTTTTCACGCCAATACGGCAGTTCAGAAACGCCAACCACTCCTCCTCTGGGTACTCCACTCCTGAGATGATAGAGGCGTAAGAGATTCTCAAGACCCAACGATTTTGGTCCAGTTCCTCCCTTCCAGTTACTCATGTAATTAACTCGGTGTTCAACTTCTGATAGTGTTTCAAGTGGATGCATGAAAAACAATAGGCAGGATGAGACAACATGGTTATCCATGTTGTCCACTGGCAACCCATTTTTTCTTGTAGTACCACAGAGACCATTTGAATACGCTAGCACCAATGCTGACTTGCAGTAAATGTAAAACACCTGTAGTTGACAGACTGGAAGTTGAGTTTACTGCGATGCAGAATTTCCGTTACAGCATATAATGAGCCTAAGTCCTCCATATTCATATACAGAGAGACTCAACTTTGAAGCTGCAAGAAGAAGGCATCCACTAGAACGTTGGTTCAGGAAAGTTCCTCAAGAAATTGATGGATGATGGTATGGGAATACACGGAGCTAAGTACAGAACCGAAGCTATGAACAAGCAACCATGCAAGCGTGCCCACAGGTCCACCATAATTATGACCGGTCTCAGTTTTAACCTTCTCGCCTCGGTAGAGTCAAACTGTTCCCTGACGAGCTTGTATGTTTTAATGAGAGCAAACAGCAGTGACGGTGATGGGAAGGAATAGCTGAGGTGGTCGATCAATGTATTATCGGCGCCGTTTCTTTTGCCAATCGACAGCCACGTTCTGTTGACAAGTTCCGCTAACTTCCGGCAGATGTCTCTCGCTTTATAGATCGAAGCGATGAGTATACAACATCCTCAACCCATGTCGATACCCATTCTTCACCGAAGTCAATGCCACTTTTTTAAGATTTCATTGCTTCTTGCCCTTTTCTAGACAGGTTGGCAGGCTGCACGATGTGGCGTGAAACGTGATTAAAATCCGTTCCAGCATGGGAACAGGCGGCGGAGTGACATGGGAAGGACAGAAAAGCGCTTGAAGGAGTTATATTGTTAGGTTGTCGAAGCCGACTGCACGCCCTACGTTGCAAACCTGCACCGTGAGGAAAAGGCGTACAATGAAGGCTTGTGTAAAATTCCGAAGTAGTCAAGGGCCGTATCACCTCATAAAACGGCAGATAAGAATGTGACTTCGACAGGAACGAGTAAATAGTTTATCACTTTTGAAATAACCCGAGAACACTTTATGCAAGTATGTTCGCAGGACTATAAACAGCAGCTCCAGATTCCTTAGATGTGATAAAGAAAGAACGTAACTCCGACGTTAGTTTCGACACAAACTTTTAGCATGTCAAGACAAAAATGATTTTTAAAGATATCACCAATCACTAAGAAATTTGTCTTCAATGACTTCAACATCCATTTTCGATAAGTTGAAAATTTGTATGCCACTGCGAGCTAAGCGAGTTGAGTTTCAAAGCCGAAGCTAGCGAAGGGGTCAACAGTTCTCGGTCCTAGTGTGTAGAACGAGATAAAAGCTCGTAAGCTGAATCTAGCCAGACAAGTCTAAAACTCCCAAGCTAAGACGCTCGAAACACTCACAGATCTCTATCCCAACGCGCGAATCCACCCAGAAACCCGACCCAAGTAAGGGAAAGGAGCCGAAAAAAAAAAACGTTTTCTTCAGTAACCTCCGCTAGCTACAAGTTATAAAGGTGTAGATACTTTGATTCTTCACTTTTAGCAGGTCTGACCGTATTCCTCTAAACAAGATTCTGAGTCATATCTTTCGCAACATTCCGTTACTTGGTCTCAACGATTCCGCTCATCCGAAAATCACGTCAACGTGAAGTATGAAGTGCGAACGTGCTGAATACTTATCACAAACTTTTAACAGTGAAATCAGCAGCATTCGCAACGGCAATAAAACAGGAACATCTTTCGTTAAAAACGACAATTGAATAAAACTTTAAAACGATTTTTAAAACCGACGGAGTTGTTGTGCAAGCCACAGTGATAAAAATTGAAGATCATGCAGCGATCGAACACCGGTGTTATGACAACCATTCAATAACGATTACGAAAACATAGTACCCGCCCATAAGAGGAAGGCAGAACACATTCTAATCTTCGAGCACTTCCCATCTGCGCCGCTCTCGACAAATAAATGATCTTTCAAACAAAATTACCAGTCGGCGTGCATAATCACCGTGTTCTGTGAGATTGCAGCGTTGCTATTTTTCTTTCAACACAATTACGAACGACTGCAGAAAGAGAACTAGAAAGAAAATTTGTAGGCTACTTTAACCATTTCCTCTGCTCGCCGCACAATCGCACATGACCAAACGGTCGATCTAGTTTTGGACATGTAAATATTCCTTACACAGAATATTCTTGCTGGCTTCAACGTTTCGCTACGACTTTTGGCCAACGTGACCGACGTTTCGACGCATATAACATCACATATAATATACAACATCGAATGCGCTTAAGTTAGAATCGGCGAAAGTCAAAACTACCAGAGTTCTGATTCTTAACACCATCTATACAGGGAAAGGAAAACTGCGAAATGCATCATCGAAAATTCATGTCGTGACAATCTTTTGCCAAGTCGAGCAAATCTGACAAGGAAATGACTCCGGAAACTGGAACTGAGAATACCTCTAAAGAATCTCAGAAACGCTATACACTAGCTGTTAGAACAGTATTAACCACAGAAACTGCGACGAGAAACGTAACGAGCATGGACTGCTATACAAAACAACATTAGCATACTCCCTCAAACGGTGGGCGTCATAAGAATAGAATACAATGTTAGGCACCAGCAGCAACATGTTCCACATCATTAAGTAAAGTAATACCTGTGTTTTATAACTCCCATAAAAACAGGAATACCCATATTTTCCACCATGGCAACTTCTATTCAATAAATCCCCTTTACGTTATGCTCCTTTGATTTTAATTTGACTGTTCAAGAATGCGTACGTCCATTAGCAAGCTTCACTGAATAACATCCCGTACGATTACTCATCTGAATGAGTCTACAGCAGATGGAAGGCGCCTAAGGAACGACAGCCCATAAGAACGACTCCACGGTCGACACACAGCAATATATGCATCACGACATAGTAATACCTCATAGACCTTCGTATATATATATATATATATATATATATATATATATATATATATATATATATANGCATATACGAAGATAAAACTGCGACACATCGCTATGAGCAGTAATGATTACCGTAAATCAATACCAGCTAGCTGATGAAAGGCGCAGTTCGCATATTGATGCCCCGTCAATGGCCTCAATTGCTGTTTTCCATCCAAAGCTAAGCAGTGAAAGGAAGAAACAAGAAATTAACATAACTGTTCATCAGTTCTGTTGCTGCCATGATGCTGATTCAATATACGTTGGCGTTTCATCGATTTTACTAAAAAATTTCACCCAATTATCGAAGGCACTATTTCACTACTGCTCATTCATCCTTATTCGTTTACGAAGTGGATATAAATAAATAAATTAACAAAAATGGGCAGCTATAGGGAAGATCATGAGAAGGAAGAGATTATCAGCTTACAGTACCTTTCATTCTTCAAACGGCGTGAATGCAGCACAATCCCAGCGGCACATATTGTTTCCCAAACCATCAACACAACGAAAAATGATCATCATTTCCTGCCGTCGGTCAGGGGAAATTCATTTCAGTAAAACTGCAATGTACGTTAGCTGGCGCTAAAAGAGAGCTGCAAACGAAATAACTCAACGATAAGCGCACGTATAAAACGATAAAAATTACTGACATAAGAAAGCACAGAGATGCCTACGAGGATCAACTTGCATCCAGGGTCATTGCGCCAAGTGCTGCAGATACGGGTGCTTGCATGTTGATGCCTTGCAGAACCGACTCACGCTCTCGCTCGGCAACGCCCATCACCTCCTTGATGAATGCACCCATATCGAAATGCCGCTCATTCCTTGCCGCCTCAAGAAACGCGTGCGCTAATAGATCGGGATACTTAGGCCGCTGATTGTAATCCTTTGTCAGGCTAAAACGCTCATCAGATGCATGAGGCATCATCCGATTAGATTGCTAATACGAATTCCGAATTACTGATGAAAGGACTGCCTAAGATCAGCGTATTTGTAGTGAAAGCTACATAAAGAAAGGCAGAAAAAAAATGTCTAACTTAAATACTCGGCAGCAGCAAAAAAAAGGACAGCACGTGTTAGTCAAAGGAAAACTCCCGCTTTCGACCGCGAATGAGTTTATGTACAACACAGTCATGTGAACGATAGCATGGCCGGTAACGTGGAAGCATTCGCCCAAATCTTGCTTATATGGAGAGCTCTGCATGGTCCTTCTACCCAGACAGACCTGCGAGCAATGCGCAGCTGGATTTCCAACAAAAGATTCAGCATCTCACATACCAACAGGAATCGATTTAGCAAAGCGGAGTTGCTCTAAGTCCTAAGACAAGATTTTCGATTAAGCAACTGACGACTTGATAAGATCAAACACTCTCGTTCCCGCAACTCTTCGGGGCTTTTGCATCACACGTACAAAACTCCAAACCTCCACGACACAAATCCCACTTATCACACAACTCATAGCGATAAGGTGACAAGGATGAACTTTCTGCTGCTTTGATATACTAATCACAACTTCCTATGTCGCAAACCTAAGAGCTGCAAAAGGTCTTTTTCCTAACTTCATGCAGTAAAGGCACGCACGTTGAAGCGCTTTGCTTTACATAAAACCTATCTCAAACAATTCGAAAGATATCGGCGACGATTCTTAAAGCAGCAAGCAACGATTAAAAGCTGTTACAGGAAATCCATCAAAGTAGTCAAAAGCACTACGCATGTCAAACGAGACATTTTGGGGAAGTGATCTTTCACCTTAAACAAGCCATCAGTTGCGCGATTTACATTTGAAACCAGTAAAGAAAACACAGCTTATCAAAGCTACCACTCAACATTGAGCAATGAGTCAATCAATAGCGGTATAGCAATTTGAAATCGACTATCTGGAATTATTTTGGGTAACGCATTACGCGTACCAAAATTCTATCCCACAGGTTTCATGAGATCCTGAAGGAAAAGCGCTATAGGCTGACACACATAGACACGCCTTCATAGCAAGCTGTATGTCGGAAATGAAGGCTCCTCACCGCCTTCCGGGTGAGCCTCCCACTTCGTGGGGAGGTGGACGACCCTTCCCCTCTCCCGAGTTGCCCGCTTTTTAGGTGAACGGCACCTAATCCTATGGGACAACGATACCGGCGTTTGGTGATGCAAAAACGTTGTTGCGGACGGAGATTATGTTTTAGTGTTGGTTCATTTAAAATGCCTATCTGCTCAAACGACGTCACATCACGTTCGAAAATGAGACTGGTGGCCAAAAATGTGAACTTTCAAAACAGTCTGATTTGTGAGGATGAATTGAACAAATTGCCTTTTCTTGCACACAGTAGAAGTTCCAAAACACCGCTGTTTCAATTCTTGGGGCAACTCTTCCGTACGATAAGCAGAAGCCACAACAAGTTCCCATAAATATCTGCTTGTAATTCTCACCACGAGCAGCAGCTCTATGCATGACAGTGAAAAAAACTTGGAATTTGTCGAAGAAATCTCCATCACTTCGTGGGATCTTTTATCCACGAAATACTTGTCTGTACTTAATTCTGCAAATTACTGAAACGCGTCGAGTATCGTCGGAAACGCAAAAATACAATCAACCCAGGTTACTTACACTGGGACAATCACAACTCCCTCAATTCTTCGTCCGTCCTCACAGTCGCCCCAGCACACAGTTAGTTCACTGACACATCATTTTGAGAGAAAAATGATTACGAATTTCTCAAACTCATCCTACCAAATGATCCACCGTCTTCGCCAAGAATGTAGCGATTCCGCCGCTGTAAAAACCCCTGTGCGAAAGAAAAAACCGGTCAACGGCACATCGAAAGCACAACAACGTGATCATGACGCGCTCTGCTTTGCAATACATCAGAAATGCACTTCAAAAAAGAAAAAAAAAAAGAAAAGAACGAAGAAAAGAAACAAAAAAACGCGTCTTTTGGCGCACTGAAAGTGAGGCGCAACGCTTTCATGGATTATTATAAAGAAGAGGTATGAGGCACTCTTCTAGGTAGGAAGCATTCCTCGGCACTGGGCGAACCGCACGATGTGAGAGCACTTTTCAGCATGTAAGAAAAAATATGCGAGCGTGCCCTCTATAAAGATTTTGATAATCTTCCAGTACACATGACAGCTGCTCAACATCCGACATCACTCCGTGGGATCTTTTATCCACGAAATACTTATGCTCAACATTTTCAAACGTACGATGAACAGATTTTAGCATCCCTCTCCCAAGCTTTACTTCCAATGCGTATGCATACGAATGAGAATGAAAATCATACAGAAAGTTGGGAAGTGAAAAAACATTCAAATTAACTTACCAGTGAGCAACAAAATCCTGAAAATAGTCCGAGTATCCGAGACCACGCGCCAACCTCGGCGCCGGTTCATGCACTACTTGCTTCAGTTGCTCGAAAGGCGTCTTCCACTTGGCATATGGATGTGAGCCAGACGCTATTTCAACCTATAAAGAGGATCCTGTAGATGGACTAGAAAGCTAACCTCCGTCTAAGGTTTGAGAACAAATATGAAGCGTTAGAATAAAGGAATGCAAAAATAAACTTGTTGACTAAGGCGCACAAAAGGCAAGTGATTGCTTTCTGAAGTTCGAAGATGCTTTATTGCCACTAAAGAAATATGGGCGCAGAACTAACAGTAGTCAGAGCGTTGATCAAAACTGCCTTTCACGCTATGCTATCGATGCTATCATTAAAAATACCTATCGTGTGATTTAACGAAGAGTGTGTCACATATGACCAATGAATTCATCAATAAGCCGTAGGATATGATTAGGAAAATGCAATAATACAATAATGATTGTCTCAAAAATGAATTTTCGCAAACAAACCAGTGTACGCTTAGTGAAGACTAGAAATTGCAAGAGCGTATAGAATTGAAATTGCTTTTGTAAGCGAAACAGAAAGAAATTCGAAAAGAATGCGCAAAAAGTGAAAATGCTTGAAGACTGAACTTCCTCGCATGGAAAATTATTGAAGCTGCAAACAATGAAGGTCTTGGCGAACTGCTGAGAAAAAATCTGCGATTGAATTTCACAAATTTCGCAAGCGTTAACAACGCGCTTCCATGATCTAACTGCACCTCTACCGACACTCACTGAGCGAACTCGGATTCCAGACCTACTAAAACTTTCTGTTCTCAAGTGAGTAGGTAAACATCAATAAGAGCATTACGAGGGTTATGCCAAGGCTCCAAACGTCGGCGCGTACATCGTATGCGACCTTTCTTTCACCATCGATACGTTCTGGCGGCATATAAGGTTTGCAGCCTGCATTTACTGTCTTCGCAACCTGAACACACTCATCTGTGAAGGTGGACAAAGAGAACCAGCATGTATAAGTCCTGCCACTATCGTAGGCGTATTCCATCCTGCGCGGTGTTACCTTGTCAACCTCGGAATAGTGCTTAGAGAACGACGCCACGACACAGATAAGTGGTCAAGAAAGGGAAAGGAGGCTAAGGAGGGATCTGAGCACTTTTTTCAAGCACTTGATTAGAATGAAGAAATGAAGAGTCGACATGACTGGATGAATTCGACGTGGACCGTCTTATCATTCAAACACATTAACCTCTTCATGTGGGCCATACTATGGCTATCTGAAATTCATTTCTGGACCCGCAAAAAAAAACTGGTTAAAGGGGCTCCACGAAAGCTCACCCGCCCTTTGAATTTGTAAATTTATGTTTCTCTCGTCCATTTACTTGCTTAATGTTCACCAGCTTTACCTGAGGACCCTTTCTTTCGCAAAACGGTCGACGCGGATCTGTCGAGTCTCATTCAGGAGCGTTCCGTGCATTCTGCTTCCAGCGCTGACTATACCAGACCAGTGCTTCATTCCACCGCGTCTTCGGCCTTCCGCGCGGTCATTTTCAGTCGCGTGGTATCCAATCTTTCAGGCCCAGCGGTTTCCAGTTCTTCACGCAACGTAACCTATCCACCTCTTTTTCGCTGCGTAAATTTCGGAAACCACATCTTGCACCCCAGATCTGCGTTGCAGTTACTCCTTGCTTATCCCGTCCGCCTCACTGACGCCACACACCCTTCCATCGCTGTTTCTGCCGCCGCAAATTACTTTCATAACAGTTTGTTGTGGGCCATATTTCGCAGGCACACAGCAGTCCTCTTGAAGACGTCAGCTCTGACATTCACTTGCAACTCCTAGTCCATCAGTACAGCGCGACTGTTATTGAAAGCGATCCAGCCCGCTTGCAGTTTTTATTCGAACTCGTCGTCCAGGATACTACGGGATTCTGAATAACGTCCAAGACTGACTTCATTGGCTACTTCCTCAACGTCGGGGTTATCCACTTGTGCGACGCCTTCTATACAAAGGCTGTTGTTTTGAATAGATTCATTTCCAAACCGATTTCCTGGGACAGATTTGCTAGTTGCTGTATGTCGTGTAGTAGGCCTCATGGATTTGTGGCAAGGAGAACAGAGGCA
>JAARMF010004746.1:0-13916 GCA_022844705.1 Toxascaris leonina
GGGATTTCATCGTTGAACGGTTCGGATCGTATTGTCGACGTTTGCGTAATTTTCATAAAAAAAACCGAAAACGTCCTCAGCGCTTCTAGTTCATTTTCGAAAGCAGCCGATCATAACTAGACTATAACTAGACGATCATAACTAGAGATTATAGGAGAAATAACAAGAAAGATCCCAACTTAACACCTTTAGCGATCACACAATAGCAACTGAACAAGAAACGCTTTGAGAGTGAAATAAGAGTTGAACGTAGTGGAAGAGGAGGAAATTTGTATGGAAATAAATCATAGATCTATGAAAAATCATAGACCCTCACAGATCACTTAACAAAGACTNATTGTATGGAAATAAATCATAGATGTTCCCTCACAGATCACTTAACAAAGACTAAGATAACGAAATGAAATGAAAAAGCACCAAAAATATCGTAGACGTGTGCTGCGCCATCTTCAAGAGGTACTGCAGGTGATTCGTATTCTTTTTCCGGTTTTGTTTCCGCAGGTTGCTGTGGAGTTGATTCAGCAATTTTACCGGCTTTCACCTGCGCATCTGGCCGTTTTTTATATTTTCGCTCACCTATAATCATTCATTCTGCGTAACTCACAAAATACCAGCCACGCAGCACAACGCAATCATGCTATAGAGGTGAGATTATTAGAGCTTGTGATACCTGCCTTACCTGCTCTACCTGTGATACTCGCGATAAATTCACAGTATCTTATTTAGCACTTGTCATTGGCAAATGAATAGCATTTTCTTTGTCAAATATCTTCGAAACAGGCTAACTCAAATTCAAATTCGGTTGGATAATAAAGTAATATGCGGCGGCACATAAGTCTGAACAATGGGTGAACAAATTCAGTTGGATAATAAAGTAATATGCGGCACGTAAGTCCGAATAATAGGTGAATAGCATTTCCACAGTGAAAGCCTAAAAAAACTTTAAAACCGGGCCGAACAGCAAGCACTACATCATCTGCTCTATCTTTGCTATTCGCCAACTGGAAATTCAGCCATCAATTATAGCTCAAACAGCTTCAACCGGTCATCAAATATTTTTGTGTTGAAGTGGCCTCTTATCGTCCTCACAATTAGTTTCTTCGGAAGAGCTTATTCATTGATAGAACAACCTCCTCTTTATGAGAAAAACTGCGATCCAACATGAATCGGGACACATAAAAATATCGATAATTGTCTTCTCAGCCGATCTACTTGGCTATGAAATATTATGAACTCGAATTCATGCTTGCAAGATAATGCAGCCATCAGAGCGAACAGTAGTTGGGAAGAGATGTGAAAGAATTTTGCCCTTTGCTCCCTTTCTTTCGATGGGTCAACAATAGCCTAATAATCATCGAAGAGAGAAGCTGAATGGATCTTCGCGCAAAGGTGCAATGCTCATAAGAAATCATTAGTTCTGCGCAAGTCGTCGCTAGAAATCTAAAATAAATCACCCTTGCAAAAGGAACCACATAATCTGCCAGTGATAAGCCGATAACGATACTGATGAATAGCGGTTATGCTACGATGGGGAAAGTTTACGCTATCATCAATCGTTCACTATATATGTAATATCTATCGAGAAAATATTCGCTAGTTACCTTCGCTTACATGGAGATACTGGAAGGGGAAAGAAGGAGAAAGATTTACAACGGCTGGCTCGAAATGCATTTGTTGGCCTTTTAAAATTTGTGAAACTAAACCACTTCACCGCAAAAATATACGAGGAATAATGGCACAGAGAATTACCACCTAAACGACTGCAACGGCGAACATATACATAAAAAATCGACCTTTCCCCACGTATAGGAACAACTGCGCAAAAATTTTCCGGCAAAAAGTTAAAGTGATACAAACTGCAAAAGAGAGAATTCAGATGTAGAGATCGGCAAATGTAAATACATATCAACTTTCCTGCCGTCCTTACATTTCCTGATGAAAAGTGCGTAACCAACACATGACAGACTGATCGACAGACAGATAGACGGGCAGACAGACAGACCAACAAACAGACAGAGAGGCAGAGCGGAACGTCAGCAGACACGCAATCTATGCAACAACGACGGTAATTGGGGAATCGTTCACCTTTCTTCTTTTCCTTTGATTTCGAATGTCTCTTTGATTTACCTGAAATTTAATGCAATTAACGTGCTATACAGTGGGAATTTGCAAGCGTAATTTACAATTGCAGATGGGTCAATTCGAGCGTGCAATGGAAAGATGATCAACTGACAATAGACGAAGTATCCCCACAGTTCCTCGGACCGTGCTACAGCCACAAAGAAAGCTTCATATGCGAATAAAGCTTCATCCTGTAGGTATCTTTATAAGGGTGACTGCGCAGGAACAAGTAAGTTCGAGTAATATTCAAAAACAGCTGTACTTTCATCGACTCTCTTATCGGTGCAGCTGATAACCATGCTCAAACAGGGCCATTGCCACTAGATTCTTTTTTTTTGGAACGCCTGGTGATCAGCCTTCTGGCGATCCATTGGGGAACCAGCCGGAAGTTAAACCCCGATCTCCTCTCTTAAGAGGCGAGGGTTCTGAGCTGCTGACCCCCGAATGTCACCATATTTCGTGTAAGTACAGTTGCTTACGTAGCCCTCATGACATCAAAAAGAGGGAGTTGGCGGAGGAGGGGGAGCGGAGGAAATATAAGGCCGAATGATTGAGCGATTGGCCAGTGTAAACGTCAAGTCACTTGCCTTTTGGTTTTTTCGATGCTTTTCCAACATCGGATGATTTCGTTTCTGGTTGCAATTTCCCCTTTAGATGCTCTTCTAGAAAGAAAACCTTTCCAACAAGATCATGAGAAAGTTTTTTCGGAATTTTATTATATCCTTTCACGATCTCTTTTCTAATATGTTCATAATTATCGATCGTTTTTGAGATTGTTCACTACCTTATCCTTGAAAATCCCATCCTCGGAATCGACGAACAGTGCACATCTCGTCTTTGCTCATTCCTATAATCAGCCACCGCAGAGAAAGAAAGTTTGAAACATCAACTGAAAAATTGTTGAAAAGCGTTCAAATCCGTCCTTATCTATCTCCTTCACTTCCATATCTTGCTTTTGAACTTCATTATTTGAAACGAACTTTCTGAAACATGAAAATCGTCTGCATCATCCGAGTATGCGAGTATATATATATGTATATATATATATATATATATATATATATATATATATATATATATATAAACATATATAATAAATAAACGAAGAAACAAATATATATACATGCATAAGTATGCATATATATTTGTTCACTTATTTATTTATTTATTTATTTATCCGCATATCCGAATATATGCGCGAACACATTTTTCGTGCTATTCATTGAAAATCATATAAGCATCAGCAATAAACCTACTGGCATCGGCAAATTGTTTCTCCACCTTTTCATCCTCTTCTTTATTCTAAAAGAATAGTCCCTCTTAGGATGTGTTAGATTCATGTCGATGTTTTTCATTTATGTCAATAAAACGTCGAATAATCAAAGTACAAAATACAAACGGACGATATGAAAATTTTGTAGAGTAAATTCAATTCTATCCATATAAATTACTTGAAATGCGAAATTAATGGACGGTCCCATTAATTAGTGAAATGCGAAATTAGTGAAATTAGTGGACAATAAGTAGACGATCCCTTATGAATGAAGTACACTTTTGGTGAGATTGATTTATAAATCTGAATGACTTGCCTAAAATGGATGCAAATAGGAATCGCTTGCAAATGTTCTAAATTATTATAAAATTAGAATCTCAATAGGAAAATAATAGCTCAGAAGCAGAAAAGAGGGCACATCGCTTCGAAGTGCGCTTGTCCGATTGCTGTACATGTACCTTTGCGATTATATTGCCTTTTGCTGCCGTATCTGGAGCATTCTTTGGCTCACCATCGACCGCTGAAATATTAAACACTCCAACAATAATGCCGACACGAATTTCAGTGAGTTGGAGCTCCTAAAGCGCCTCTTGTTTAGTTGTTCAAAAATGTGGACTACTTCCAGAAAATAAGCACTTTTCTTCCGTCAAATTCCTTTGTTTTCCGGAGTTTCGATCGAGAAAAGGTAATAAACCATTGCAGTGTATGTCCAATACGTCTAAACATGTATGTCCCTGAAATGAGAAATCAAACTTAGAATAGACTTACCAATTATCTTGAATTTCACGTGTCCGATCTCTGCTCCTTTAGCAAATGGAATTCGAGGATCGTAGCCAGGAGGAGCAACGATATATTGTATCATGATACGATCGGTACCTACCTTACCCGGCTGCAGCAACAAAAAATATTCACTGGACGGTTAGAACGATGTGAAATATTTACCCTTTGTGAGACAACCACCGCACAGCTGACCATGCCTCATATATTTGTTTATTCTATGAGCATTCACTACTGATGAAATGAACTGCCCCTTAACCATAAAATGGTGTTTTAAACGAAGTCATCATTTTGGTGAAAAAGTTCCCCACCGACCCGATTACTTCTTTGTGCAAGCGCATGATTTGCAGCTTTCTATCATTTGCATAAGAACTTAGTAATCGTATAGATGGTCAATCGTTTGAAAGGAATACTACATAATCATGATTATCGTTCATAATGATGATTGCCGCCATAAACACCTTTACAATTTACCATATTTGCTCAAAAGAAGTGGTGGATGGAGGACGCCAGAAGGATCTCAGTATTAAAGAAACGATATATTTCTGCGGTTATTATTTCGCTTCTTATTTCAAAAAATAGAGTAGACACTATCTAGCAGAGAAATTTTTTCTTAGTCCGCGTAATAAATGCAAATGTAAATTGTTTTACCTGTCGAGTGATTTGAATATCGCGTGCTGTGCCGGGCTTAATAAATCCAACCACCGGTGATATCTGGAAATGAAAGCGGTTCAAATCAATAAAAGCATAATCTGGAAATGAAAGCGGTTCAAATCAATAAAAGCATATTGCGTTCCAATTTCGGCTCTAGAAGTGAGCAATTAACGAAAAAGAATGTTAGCATTAAATTGCAATCTTCAATCCCGAGAAGTTGGCCTTCAAATGTTTCATCTATTTCTTCTTATTCATATGTTCATCTCAGCGCTTTCTTTGAAGTTTTTTTTTGTGCACCACATAAGTGCGAAAAAAATGATTACGGAAAAAAATCATCCCAATCAAAGATTTCCATGAATTCATTCGATTGGAGTTTTCGGAAAATTCCAATGTATGCTCACTGGCACCCTTGGGACGAAAGCGTCAGCAATCGAACAATTGGGTATGATGCAGTTTCAGAAATACTCGTCATCCAACCTAGCCTTGCATGTAACAGTTAACTGGTCCTGAGTTGCTGAGAGTGACAACTATATTCAAAGCTCCGATCGACTCCAGCTCTTTAGCCTTCCACTTCCCGCATAAATGCTCTGAACCAGCCCAGCTAATTATCGTTGCCATTTCCACTCTTTGCCAAACTTTAACGAAATTAGTTGCGTTATAAATGTGGATGAAAAATTGATTAACTGCTTCCCTCTGAGGTGCAATTTTTCCGGCCAATTGCTAGCAGTAGACGGAAAAGTAATATCCTCTCACTGCTGTCAACTAGTTTGCACGAAATCATGAAAGAAATGGAATCAGCTTACCACTGAAATAAAACAATATTACCGAGGTAAATGACCACCTACCGTATATGATCGAAAGCATTTCGCCTTCACTTTAACTTTAAATGCTAATCGCTGATCGCCTACGCATACCATTTTATGACTTATCGTCCCACCTGATTTTTTCACCTGTAATTTCATTTTCGTTTGCTGATCATCAGTTCAGTCGTCAGCAACAAGGATCTGAAGAAATTACAGCGCCCAGCCAACTCCGTATAGTCCAAGCCACACTTCTTCTGGGAACAACAAGCTTGTAAATCAGCCCTCTTGCATTAAAGATGAATGAGATTGAATCAATAATATATAGTCGACAGGTGAAGTAATAATCCGAAACCATTTTCCCTCACCGAAGCCCATAGGTTGAGACGGCATGTGAGGAAGGGGGGGTGGGGGGGGGGTGAAGGGGGTGAAGTTTCTCTGTTGGCCAGATGAAAGGACAGATGAAAACGCCGCCTATATGACATCTCCTTTATGCTTGGTGGTGAGAGTGCTTACAAATGCACTGAGTCTTACTAGGTGTTCTTCTTTTAAAAGCCTTGCAAGCATCCCCGTTACGCCTATAGGGCATTTCAAACATTACGCTCAAAACAGAGAACACCGCGAAGACAGCAGCTGAATGATCCGGATGAAGGAAAACAGAGAAGATTTCAATGAATGACCTTAAATTCAGTGAATCAACTAGTCGACCAATCATTCGTTCACGCGCTTTGTTCCTCTACGACTAATAGATGATATATGGCTGATGACTCTAACCACCTTTACTAGCTCGCGATTTATCGTTAATCGACGTTTCTAGCCGATCCAGCATGCTCTTAAGGCATCAGTCATGAAAAGATTAAGAGGACATCAGTCCCTAAAATGCAGTCCCTAATATCCAGGTCGAATATAGTCCTGATCTATGTCACTACTGGGAATTGAACCGTGTTTATTCTAGAGCTGAACCTCCCCATGAACTCCTTTAAGAAAACAGCTTTGGATGCGCAGTAGCTGTATTTGAAATAGTGTTCATCACTCTCTTGCTTTTCGTTCACTAACCATCTGCTTATGGCATTCGGAGTAAACGCACTTCCCTGAACAGTTGGAAAATAGAACGGATAATGAAACGCAACGTCATGTAAAATCACGAAAGGAAATGGCATGAAATACGCCAGTTTGCCAACACATTCTTGACCACAGAGCGCTNCCAACACATTCTTGACCACATAGCGCTGGTTGGGTACATAGCGCGTATGTTTGCTCGAATAGTCAAAAGAATGCATGAACACAGACTAAATATCGAGTACCCCTGATTTGCTGTTGATTGCATGAGATGGTAGATACGCTCCTGTAGATGACGCTGAACACGAGTAAAAAATGCCGCCAAACATTACGGGACCTGTTGTTTCGCGGGAACGACGATTAGTCGTGAAGGCATTTTGCGTTAGTGACGACGAACGAGACGACTGAATACCCTTCGGACAACCATGTAGTCCCAGAATAGCGTTAAACAATGATGACACATTCGAAATATCGTTGCGGCGTTATTGCGCAATTAGATATATGCAAATCGATACGATTTTGCCAAATTTGACCATCATCATTGCGTTATTTGACAAATTATGCAAATATCTAGTCGGTGGGCAATCTCGATTGATTTCACTCAAAAAATTTTGAATTTTATAAAAACTTCAATATGCGACTCTGATGGATCGAATAAGAAGCAATAGTGAAATGAGGTTGTGTCTTATTTTGCTCAGCCCGACGCGGGGAAGGATCGCGGAACGGCCATCAGATATGACGGCTGCCTGCGAATATGCTGAATAAGCAGGCGCGAACAAACCGACGGAATTCGGATTAGTTGAACGACTGTGGAGCGGTCGTGTTTCCTTTCGTTCAGCTCGATATGATAATGGACTACGGAACAGCCGCCAGATATGGCAGATGCCTGCGAACATGTTGAATAAGCAGGCGCGAACCAACCAGCGGCGAAATTCATCAGGGTGTGACTGGGGTTGGCGGTGGCGCGCCAACACTAAAAAAATGGTCACGTTACCCAGTGACGGTTTCGCCTCACGGCGAGTACGATCCGCCGAAAAAGATCGCAGCCCCTGCTGCCTTGCAGGTACTTCGTGGAAGAAGAAAAGCTAGGAGAAGGAAACTCCGAAAAACCGAAACCTACGTTGGCGAAGGAATTGATGAGGGAGCAGAGGGTGTTAAAAATTTTGCAGTATTGAGACCGTCCGTAGGCATTATATCGCTGGGAACCTTTAACTTTCCGACGTTCAGCAGCGATCACTTGGTTGATCTGCTGCTACAAGAAATCAAAAACGTCCGCATCGACATCCTGGCAATAAACGAGACCAGAAGGAAGACAGAATTGAACGCAAAGTGGAGGGACGGAACGCAAGTGATGCTGGGAGCTGCTGAGGGAGGAACGGGAGGCGTTGGATTCATCGTACGGCCTCAAATAACGAGCAGAGTAGTGTCGTGCGAGATCATTTCTTCGCGTCTCGGCGTGCTGGTTATGAAGGTCGACACGAAGACCACACTGAAAATAATCGCAGCCTATGCTCCCACATCTGCATCGGACAATGAAGACATTGAACGGTTTTACGACGGACTGGAGGAAATCGTTAGAAGAAAGTCGACCTTCACGATAATTCTCGGTGACTTCAACGCTAAACTGGGAGCAAGGGAGGGGCGAGAACAATATATTGGCAACTTCGGACTTGGGAAAAGGAACGAGAGAGGCAGAAGACCTGCTGATTTCGCTGAATCTGCCAAACTCTATATTATGAATTTTTTCTTCACCACAAGGCTCGGGAGACGCTGGACGTGGCGTTCCCCAAACAACACAACAAGGAATGAAATCGACTACGTTCTTACCGACAAACGAAGACTGGTGACAGATTTGACGGCACTATCAGAATCCGCCGTGTCCGCTCACTCGGATCACCGTCTTTTAAGAGCGAAAGTTGCAGTAGACTTCCGAGCAGAAGAAAGAATTTGAAGGAAAGCACTATATTGAGAAAAGGCCAAGCAGTTACCCCCCGACCTTTCCTTGCAAGCAGTTCAAAAAGAAAGATGGGAAACTTCTGGCAGCGATATAGACACAGACAGCGGTTGCTTCTTCAAGAAGCTTGAGAAATGTAAAGCTGCAGCCACTGTAAGCGCCGTAAAACAGCCCCGGAATCGTCTTTGCATCGCTACGATTCGCCTTCTTTATAAAAGGCGACAAATGGCAGCGAAAGGCAATACCGGACTGGAATACAAACTACTATGCAAGCTGTTACGAAGGAAGATGTCAGAAGATTATGACGCTTACAGGAAGCAGAAGCTACGGAAAGCAGCAGAAGAGAAGACAAGTCTGAAGGAAGCTTGGAGAGAAGTGCAACTGCGTCAGAAGATCCCATCGGCTTTCGTCGACTGCACAGGTGGAAGACCAACCGGTCGCAAACGAATGGAAGAAATATGCAAAACATTCTACGAGAAACTGTTTTCGTCGGCGGTTCCAGTAAAAGCCCCCATCTAACTATTTCTTCTATCACTCTATTCGAAACACCAGTCAGTATAAAAATTGAAAGAGGCGTAAAACAAGGAGATATGTGCTCACCGAAAGCCTTTCCATCAGCTCTCGAAGGTGTTCGAAGGAATATGAAGACTCCGGCAGGCATCAAAGTCGACGGCGAAGAACTTCAAATGCTCATCTTTGCGGACGACGTAGTACTCGTGGCGGACGAGCCACAAAAGTTGCAGAACCTATTAAATGAGCTTACCAATGAGGCTAAGAAAATTGGGCTCAGCATTCACGAAGGCAAAACCAAGTGGATGAAGAACGCAGTCCGTCCTCAGTTTACTATGAAACTCGGTAGTGAGAACATCGAGCTCGTGGAGCAGTATGTATATCTAGGACAAACTGTGCAAATGAACAACGACTTGGGTCTGGAGCTGAGCAGGAGAAGAAGAGCAGGGTGGACAAGTTTCATCAAGCTCAAGGATATCTTCTGTGACGTTAAGACAGCGCCATCCGTAAAGCAGAACTTTCCAATTCCACCGTCTTTCCTGTACTGCTGTATGGGTGTGAAACATGGAACACCGAACCGGGTGTGAAACAACAATCGACCGAACCTGTTGTTCCGTACGGCTGCAAAGCTTGCTTCTAGTCTACACCAATGCATGCCTCACAAAAAAGCTGACTTCAATTAGATCCTCGCATACTTCCAAACTAGGCGTTTCATTGGTGAACCCTCCTAAACTTTTAGGAAAATTGGAGCACTTGGGGTATGAGAAGTCAGCAATGTGAGATCAGATGGTAGGTCATGCCCAAAGCGATTGGAATACGTTTACCATTTATTCAGGCGTAAAGGTAATGAAAGAGTATCACATATGGTTTCTGGGCAGAGTCGTTCTAATTGTGAATCACTTCATCGCCGTAAGATTTATTCTCACAAGTAGATTGAGTTTTGCGGACTCGATCCACCACCCGATGACCCATCAGGTTCATTTTTATCTGAACCTTCATTGTTTGTAGGCTGCGGTTTGGCTGAAAATGAGTACCGCCATAGTTAATCATCGTTGCGACCACTGTGTACACCACCGATAAAATATTGGTATGGATCAGGAAGAGTGGCATGAGGTCAGATCTTCACTACAAAGATTCTGACACCAACGTCGCCGGATTCTTTCAATCTTCTGCAAATTTTTGTACGCACGTAATCGGGGTCATTCGAATTGCAATTTTTGTTATCCTTTGAATGTCTATATTTCATTCACAGTATTCATGGATGCCCGTTCACACTTCCTCCATTCGAGGCAATTCTTCTAACAGGAATATGAAGATCGTCAGTTCTTATTGGCGCCTAAGAATTACGACAGCCTTCTTAACAGTTCGAGACACTCTCAAAAGTGAGAGCGTAACGATGAATCTCCATAGTGATATAACGAAGAAATTATGAGGCTAATGAACGAGACGCCACTCAAAGTGAGTGTAACAAACTATTATAAAGCTCACCATACTGCGAAATAATTGTCTTCTTCGATGGCGGTACAGAATTAAAGGACTGTGCTGAAAAATTCTCGACTTAATTAATACGCACTTTTTATAAAACTAGGCCATAATAATCCTCGCTATAAATAAGCTTCTGTTAAGTGAGCCAGAGAAATGCAGCCATTAGAAAAGTATTGAATCACCTTAAATAAAAGACGTCAAAGCCATCCGCACCAATGATTTTATGCCCAAAGGCCACTGACATTGCAAGTGAAAATCAAGGCCGCGCATATCACCTACACGCTTTTATGCAATCCTGAGGACACACTTTCTTCGATGTTTGGTTCCATTAGGTTCATAGTTATGGCTACAGCCGCACTTCAAGTGTTTGCTGTACCATCAATGGGTAGGATAAAAAGGACATGAGGTAGGATAAAAAAAGTTTCGCACCATCTCACACTCTGCAACCGAACTAAATTAATAAATAATAATAACCGGGCGAGTAGAAGTATTGCTCGCTGGGAAAACCACCGCTACCATAGTAGTACTCTTGTTCATCGAAGCCACCGTAACCGACTTCTTTATATTTGACCTCAGAATTATCAGCACCCTCGCTTGATGCACCCGACGAGGGTGGTTCAGTGCCCGATTCATTCGATGCAACCCCTCAACAACGTTATACACATTACATAAGCGTTGTGAAAAGCTTTTCTTCATTACATCGGCATATAGAAAAACGTAACAGATCTAATACAAATATCGCTGTTCACTCCGAGTTCGACGCTTAAACATATCACTGTGGAGAAACTCTCTAAGGTGAACGAAATGCGTCACCTCATGTGATAATTCCCAGCCAGATCAGAGCGATGCTAAATTTGATACAGTGGCAAAACGTCATCACACTACTGAATTGCCGAGACGTTTATATTTCTCATAGAATAACAATGAAAGGATTGAATTTCTAGCGCTGAGCATTTCGAAGTGCAGCCCTATACAAGCTTTCTTGTATTCCTAAATCAGAAGGATGTTTCTCTCCATCATCGGAAGATTTCAAGCGGAGCATAGTTGTGTCATTTCGGGTGAATGCTAATGACATGAGGAAAATAATATCAATTCGTCAAATAGCCAAAGAGTGATTTATCCAATAAACATGACCTATAGGCTAACTTATCAACGCCAAAAAAAGCGAATTCAACGTGTATTTCGTCTATATTGTCGATGACTAGTGAATACAGAGATTAGAGCATGGAAAATGAAAAGTCTTCCGATTGTAACGTTTTTAACTTTCCTTTAATAATCAGTAAAGTTGGATGTACGCAAGCATGAAGCCTTGCAGTGAGATCAGGTAATCAGTAGATTTGCGTCGGTTTTTGAAATTCGTTGTCGATTTTCCTTACAATATCAAATGAGATTTTTACATATTATAAGCGAAACCTTTTGACACCGAAGAAGCGGTTGAGGAAGCAGACGAAGAAGTTCGAGCATGCTTTTTCCCCTTATCTGAACGAATATCATTTATATGACTTCAACGAAATGATAATGATCAGAAAATTATATGACAGAGAAGTACAACGATAGATATACTCTTGCAAGGATTAAAAAAAACGACTTTTGAAAAACTGATCGCTAAACGTCAACTCGACGACAGTTCAAATCATAGAAACAACGTAACATTGGATGTGCTACCTAATTTTGGTTTCACTATTCGCATCGACTTCACACCTCCTTGTACACCAAACGATACCTCTTCAAATTCGTCATCGTCGCTGTCTTCTCCTGCAATAGCGAAATGCATCATCGATCATCCCACATATCCGATAAATGAGATCATTCCTTTATTGTTTCAAATCCTTTCACTCATAGAATCTACTAATCCAAATGCTGAATGCTTCCAGTAATTGAAAATATTCTTCATTCTTCGCCGTTAATAAAACTTCGAGAAAATAGTATCATTAAACACACCCAAATTTGCTGCTATGCAAAAACGTGCACCCTTTATGTCTATGAAGATAATCGACGGAAATGAAGTCCTCTCGTTGTTTTTGCACTAAAAATTCATTTGACCGACGATTCACCAATAAAGAGAGGAGGAACGAGGTGGAAGAGAATCGGGGGACATATGGTTTTCTGTGCTCATTTTTGCTGCTCCCAAATTGCGGAAGAAATGTGCGGACATAGAAGTTTGTAAAAGGAATAAGTCAAATGAGGTCGAACAAAATGGTTGGTTGACCTTCAGAAGGAACAGCTTCCAAGCCTTCGCGTTTAAACTGCTCAGCTGATATTGGTCTTTGCTCTGGTGTGGCTGCAATTGCGTTCGGTGCTTGAGGAACGCTGGTGGGTTGTTGCGGCTTCTCCGTACCTTATAAAAACTTGCTTATTCGGAAAATGAGCCACTGCACCAGTTAAGATTAAGACTTAGCAATAATGGCTGCGCAAATTTAGATCAGGGCTCCGATTCGAAAAGTTATGACGTAATTTGACCGTGCAGCGCTCACTGCACAAATCTCGTGACGTATCAGACAGGTGGACAATCGANACAAACAGGGGGACAATCGACAAAACTCACATCCGAGCAAACGCTTCTTTTTGGAACAATTAAAGAGGATAAACTTTTCGCTGTGCTGAATCGGGCCTCCAATGCATGATACGTCACTCTCATGATTGGCCAAGTCTACATCAACCTAACATTTCTCCCCTTGTCGATGCATCAACGCACCATCCCTTCTCCACCTTCAATTACACCTCAGAACAAATATTACACTGAAGCAGAAAGAACGAAGACTTGCTATCCACGTTTCGCCACAGGTGGAAAAGCAACAGAGGCATCAATCAAAACTCCCCTCCCTCTCTAAGTAACACATAGAAGCACGAGTTTCACAACTGCTTGCACTTCTCAACGCACCTACCCCAACACTGGAATGCATTTGGCATTCATACTGCACGCCTTGTGCAGATTAAAGCATGCGATACCTTGTTGAGGTTGCGCCGTTTCGGCGGGGACAGGAGATTTCGTTGGTGTTCCTTCGCTACCTGGTTCCTTTCCTTTCTCAGCGTCCTTACTTATCGCCGTCACTGAAATGGACAGTTTCTTTTCAAGATATTGCTGAAGAACGTATGATCATTGTGCTAAGTTACTGCGCGTTCATGTTCAAAACGCAGAATGTGGGAGATAACGTACTGCTTTGAAAGGTAGCAGCTGCAAACAGGAATAGATCTCTACGGACTACGACGGGGTTCAATGAATAAGTATGGCGGCAGGGTTATTGAGCAGCCTGCACACAGGCAGTCGCAAGTCAAATAAAAA
>JAARMF010004752.1:1523-13904 GCA_022844705.1 Toxascaris leonina
TTCTTGTTGTTGTCAAATCGGGGATGACTGATTATGAAGTATTGTTTGGGTGCTTTTGAACAAGCTTTCAAAACTAAGAAGACCTTGAAACGCAAAAATTTAGATGCCTTCGGCGCTAAGTACTTCTCTCTCCACTGACGTGAACCTTTTCTCATGGCCTTCTTCTCTTCACCTTTTTAGATACAATTATAGGTTCATAAAAAATTCTCCCAATAGTTCTTCTGACAACGCATAAAGGTAAATCGATGAATTAATGCAAAAATATGCGAACAAAGCCAAAACTATCTCTGGCATAACATTTTGCTTACAACAGATATAATAATGACCTATGTGCAATAGACAATGAGGTAAGATTATAACAACGAAGCTTACAGCAGATCATCGCTCATTTTCGCTTACAATCGAGATTGATGTAACTTGAGCTTACCTGTTGAGCTGCTGGAGGTATAGCAACTTGATTCGATCGATCTGGCTGCTTTTCGACTGGCCCACCTGACGATGTTTCTTGACTATAGTTCACGCTAATAGCGTATGCTAATCCAAAGATGACAATCATGAATAATAAAACGAAAACATGACGAATAAAACGGGGCATCGATCGCCAGAACTGAAATGCATCTGACAATTAAACGATATCAACATAGACATCAAAGAAATTCGTTTCAGTGAAATGATGTGCCATCCGAGTTCCCACAGATCAATGCAAAGTCTCATAGTACGAAGCGGTGAGAAAGTAGTTCTATTTGTAAGGGACAACTGTAGTCGCAATTGGATTGAACTTATTTACTGCCTAGCTCAAGCAAAAAGGAAATTGCCAGAGGCATCGTCAAATCTGTGCTAACAGTTTCAACACAGCCACAGACATCATCACCTTATCGCTAAATACTGCATACTTTATACACGGCTTATCACAAAAAAGAAGAGCATTTTTGCAAAAGTCATGCAGTATTTTCCATCGATGAAATGATGGACTCAAAAAAAAAAGGATTGCAGACTAGAGATGTCCTGATCGATGAAAACGTAGACCGCANCTGAAAACGTAGACCACAGTTAGATGCAGCCCTGGAATAGGAGTTAGCTGAGCCGATAGGAAGAACAGCTCTATCTAATTCGCGTAATTTAATGCGGAACGAATAGAAACTGCTTCAGATGAGCTATATCATATGAGGTTTTGGCCAACACCCTTTATTTTGCGCAAACTTAAAAAAAGGGTAAAACAAAGATGAATTACAATAAGCGCCATCATATCCGAACCGCTGAGAATCAAGTTGTAAATTGGCTGAATTACGTGAACTTGAGAACATCGATCACATGAATGAGATTAAAAGTTGTAGCTCTTTTGATCTAATATAGGCCAATTTCGTTGCAATCGATTCCGATAATACGAATGCATGATTACAAACGAAACTGAACACAAAATGACATTACACTATGGAAGGTGGACATTACGAATGCTCAAAATGGGTAAGCATTTAACCGGATCGACCCGGACAACTGCAGTTTCATTGTCGCTTGTTATTGAGTTTGAATAGTCCATTGGAAACTGCCTTTCTGTGCAAATGATCTACCTCAATGATGCAAACGTGATGGCAAATGAAGCATATTTCCTAGTGAGGAGATCAACGCGTGTGCAGCATTCCACGGCGGCATAAAAATGAGGGGAATTTAGGCAAAGATCAGCATCACGCAAATTTCGACGAAACGAGTTTCAACTATGGCTTCGTTCATAAGGAGGTAAAACCAATCGGCCGAAGTGACCAATGCATGGAAGTAATTAACTGGTTTACCTAGGTATATAAGGCTCGCCTGATATCGAAAAAAACGGCTTCAACAGACAGCAGTGGAGATGAATTCAAAAATGCTAAGAAAGAACTTGCCCGGAATATCCTGAACGCCGAGCGGGATGAGGACGCTCGATGTACGAGGAACGGTAACTGCCCTTCGCTACTTGAATGTCGAAGCACACGCATGATCTCTTCTCGTCCACTATCGCTTGCTTGAATCGATTTCCTCTAGACGCAACTACGATCAGGTGGTCATCGTTACAACGTGCAGCACGCAACAAACCACATGTGCTATCAACAGCTGCCTCGTGAAGTGCTTGACACGAACTCGTGCTACACATACATACCTGAAATATCTCGAGGTTGTTACTTCATGCTTACTGCAAATTTTTTGCTAGTGAAGTACACTGACGTAATATTGTTTCCGTGTGAATGTGCTCTTCTGAAGAGGTTCAAGTGAACTGTCAGGAAAGCCACCGGATTAAGATAGTAGGCAAGAACTAGCTTTTCAACTCATTCCCGGACTTTGAATAAGTGAACAGCGCCCAGCCATCAANNNTGAATAAGTGAACAGCGCCCAGCCATCAAAGTTGCCAGACGATGCCAATCTTCACGACGACGTATTCTGAAATATGGACTTCCCAAGATCGACATTTTCGATACGCTGAAAGTTTTGCTTTTAAAGTCCCTCAGCATCTCTACACAGCCATCTGGCAGCAGATAGCGTCCATTCTTCCAAGCTATCAGTTCGCCAATATTGGGATAATATTTTGACTTCAAAATACCACTTCTGAAAACACCCACGACCACACGAAAACAAATGAACCTGCATATTTAAGTGGATATCAATCGAACAGCCTTTCATTCAGTTGCTCTTAGCTATTAACAAACTCACACCACTTCCTCTACTGCTCATTTTCGCCATAAAGTTTGTATCGTATGCAAATTATTAATATAGAGATACAGGTAGATGGCCGTCGCCGCAGTGATGTTACCTAATGATCCAGCACGCTCTGCTGAATGTTAACCATTCGAGAGTGATTATTCACCAATTNCTTAGTTGCTCTTAGCTATCAACAAATTCACACCACTTCCTCTACTGCTCATTTTCGCCATAAAATTTGTATCGTATGCAAATTATTAATAAAGAGATACAGGTAAATGGCTGTCGCCGCAGTGATGTTATCTAATGATCCAGCACGCTCATCTGAATGTTGACCATTCGAGAGTGATTATTCACCAATTTTCTAATTCCTTCTCTAAATATATTCAATCCTAATAGCCAAATACAAGGGGGAAATAAAATTCGGGGAAAGTTCTGAAACGCCTCAAGCAAACACAGCACGGCTGGTTATGCCACATCCGATCAATTGCAACTCAGGCGTTTGATCTCTGAAGAAAAAAATATGTTGCAGCGTTCAATATTTTGAATGTCAGGTAATACCATGATTCATTCGGAAATATGGCTCAGGATGTCTCATTCACTTGACTAGTCGGTTTCACAATTCGCCGAGAAAGTAAATATGCACTACCACACCTTACTGTCTCGACTGATCTGAGCACACGCACACACCCGCTGAAAGATTCTCCTGTGGCCAATTCGGCATAAAATGGCAATTAGNGAGCGTCAGGTAATACCCTAACTCATTATGCACTACCACACCAAGAAAGTAAATATGCACTCCCACACCTTACTGTCTCGACTGATCTCACCACACGCACACACCCGCTGGAAGATTCTCCTGTGACCAATTCGGCATAAAATGGCAATTAGATCGGTATATAACACATGCGGATTTCACTGCCCCTTTCAAGCCTAACTTGCGAATTGATGGATCGAAATGGAACATGGCATAGAGCGTCTGGATCCGGTCCACATCTCATCAACCGGGTTTTGTAACTCCAGCATCAGTGGTTACCGGAGAGGAACTAGCAAAACAGACATCGTATACACGTAGCTATAATGCATTCTTGCAAAATGAATTTACAGAGGTGTGCAAGGGCTTGAGTAAATCGCATGAGCCATTCGTTCGCCGTCAAGTGTGGACTAAAGATGGCCTTTACGAAGGTGGGAGATTAATGCCCAACACCCTCCACATATCGTCCTTGAAAGCACAGCTGGGGCGCGGGTAGGCAAAGAAATAGAAGGCCCAGGTATTGGCTGGGAGGGTTGAAACACACCTAGATCGTTCGAGGATTCGAANGTCAATTGTGGACTGAAGATGGATTTAACGAAGGTGGGAGATTAATGCCCAACACCCTCCACATATCGTCCTTGAAAGCATAGTTGGGGCGCGGGTAGGCAAAGAAACAGAAGGCCCAGGTATTGGCTGGGAGGGTTAAAACACACCTAGATCGTTCGCGGATTCAAAAGCGACACACAGATGCGGTAAAACGTGGTTCCCAAACACCGCGTCTTGGATATGACAAATTTTGGTGCCGAATAAAAGTCGGCGGTTTCGATCGTTGTAGATATGATCATCACTGTACCTTCTGACCTGAAATTTGTTCTCTGTCGACCTACCAGCATAATTATGAGTCATCTCCTCCCCACCACTGAACTGTTGAATCAATCGACAAGAAAGAATTAGGTTGATCGATGCGAACGAACTATCCGAATTATATAGAATACGGCGATATCATGCTGCTGGTGTTCCACGAACATTTTCCTTGGCAGGCGATTTGAGGGCTTTGAAGAGGGAGGGGGTGAGGGGGGAATTGAGGTGGGAGGGTTAGATTGCCGTGGAGGTGTACGTGGTTTTGCACTCTGTTTTGGGAATAACAATGTGGGTTTTTGCAGTTTTCTATTCTGCCTCCTTCCGTTTATTGAGAAGAATGCAAAAAAGAACTGAACAGGAGCAGCAAGAGAGGTGATGAAACAGACAGCATAAAGGAAAACAAGTAAAACGTTCTCAAATCAACTGCCGTTGTGAAGAAACATTCGCTACCTAATAGAAGCAATATTATGATGATTCAGGTAACTCGGATGCAATTTGAAAGGTGAACGGCTGAGCACATACCTTACGATGGAAGGGTGACATCTGTTCGTATTTGTGTATATCCGTCTCCTACCTATCCATCGCTTTCAGTTCCGAAACAACTGAAATCGTCGCAGTCACGAGATTTTTCCACATCCATCAAGTCGAGTGAAAATTTTGGTCAGTTATAGGAAGCAAAAAATTTGCATAGAATTTGCAGCCTTAAGAGGGTTCATCATCAATTGCCTCATAAGAAATTGTGGAAGATTTGTACGAGTGATCCAATCGGATGGAATATCAACACATTGTCTGTCACAGTTTGATTTTCATTGGCAGTTGATGCAGCCAATGGCTGCGATGCTCTAAATATAGAAAACGCATGTCGTGCCGTCTCCCGTGGCGTGCTTCTCCATTCATTTTTTTCGTTCATTCTGTGCATTTCCAGATTATTGTTTTTGAAAGATGCGAATTTGTTTGTGATCCCACTTTTTTTGCAACAGGGTCGGTGTCTCCTCCATGTCTGTTCCATTTTTCGAGATTCTTTAGTGCTCGAAGGCATCGAGCAAAAACCGACTATCCGAGTTTATTCGAATGCTCCATTTTCAGTTCTTCAGTCCATTTACCCAATGAGCGAATGTGACAAATGGACTGGTCGAGCCGGTTTGGCCGGCAAGATTGCAGATACTAGAAAATGCTCAAAACGCTGTTTATCGATTTCAGAATGTCTTAGATGAATGAAGTATAGTCAGGACGGGTTGTGCCAAGCAGGTCTCACTACTTTTCCCCACAGATTAGTTTGTTTTACAAGTTATTGTCCCAAATAGCTCATTTTGAGGCGGATGTAATATTGTATATTGCAGCACCAAGAGCGTCTGATGCGTTGGATGATTTGCAGCGTGATATTATGGATACATGCTGGAGAATTATGGATACCTGTTAGAGAAAAAGCATTGCTCGAAAATACATCCATTGGAGGCATCGATACCATGCAACCAGAAATGCTCTGCCAATTGCATTGTGCTGCACCTTTTCCGCTGTCCCACTGAGTTGTGCTGTCCTACAAATTTAAACACTCTGCCTGAAATTAATATCTCTTTTAACCTGAGGTGTTTTAAACATATGCAATGGTGATGTAGTGAGGCATTGTTTCTATTCTAAGCGTCACCATTTTTATTCTCAATTCTGATACATTGTATATGATGCATCAAGAAGACAGTCATCATTTCAGTGAACGTTTGCAATTTTCTATGGAGGGAGTATATCGTTGCGAGATTGCATGCCATACTGATTACTTGCAATCGCTAATTTACAAAGAGCAAATGAAAGGAATGTTCAGAGATAATCCTTACTGCTATAGTAATTACGATTAGCAGTATGACCATAACACCTTTCAAATGAACCTTCCATTGCTTTATGCCATCACTGTAGTGATACTTGATTTGATAGTTGTTGGATTTACGTCAGATACTGGACGGCTATACAACGAATCGCATCATCGTTCAACGCGTTGGCTATTGTTTAATTTGCCGAATTCGAGAATAACGACTCAATGGTATTGTCCACATTGTCGTTATAGAGTTCTGTGATGTGTGCTCAAGAATAAGCTGCGCAAAGCACCGCTCTTAATGTACTATGTTGAGGTCTGATGTGGGAGGTACAATACGTCTACACGTCAAACTCACGATGCCATAAATAACATTGCATCTAAGTGCTATTTGTTTTTGTGCTCAAAAAATGTGATCATTTCTCTTTTTCTGCACCCATTAAGTATCGCACACAAACAAATTGAACTCGAAGAAAAAACAACCGCGGCAGAATATTTCATTGGGCAGCTTATTCGAAATCCATCACAGTTCAACGATGGCTTCCTCTTATTGCTTTCGCTTTCGTATAATCTTGTTAAATTTTAGACTCTTTAGGCGGAGAAGAGTGTTCTTCACATTATGCCACACTTTCCGGCACGATCGTGATATCGTATTTGAATAGAGAAGTAATTATAAGCACTACATAATATGCTCTATTAATTGCTAAATAGGTCACCTGCAGTATGTGAAATATGGTTATCATATCTCTTTTAAGATTGTTTACTAGATTCCACACATCCGACTAGTTTAGCTGCATCCATTTTCGCAATCAATACGCTTATCAACGATGAATCAAAATCAACAATANATTTTCGCAATCAATACGCTCATCAACGATGAATTAAAATCAACAATAGCCATAATTCAGTTATGACTTTTGGCTGTGAAGAAATCTTTTATGAAGACAGAGCAACATTTAATTTTTTTATGGACTTCAGTGGAGGAATATTTTAAGACTTCGAAGAGATCATCAATATTTGCAATTTCAGTTGCTAAATATATATATATATATATATATATATATATATATATATATATATACATATATATATAAGGTTTCCTTTTAAAGGGCTTATCGTAAATTGATAACCAAAATTGCAATTGCATTTTGTATTTTGCAAAATTGCAATCTTGTCTGCGAATAGGAATCGTCAGCAAATAAACGCTCCAAAAAAAAGATTAATTCGGCCATTGAAATGAAACTAATATTTACCAAATTTCGATTTCTTCTTTGTGTATTATGAAAAAAAGAGCGATAACTGTGTGATTCGTGATTATGAGCAACTATTCGAGAGGGTCGAAATAACGCAACACAAATGAAGCGATGCTCGAGTGGTTGAGACTGACTCATTGGACGGTTAAAAACTCGGTAGAATGTGGTGAATTGCGGCAAAATATCGAGTTAAAACACGAGAGCTGTCGCGGACAAGCGTTGAATTTGAGGCGATTGATGAGGGACGGTGAGTGACACAGCGAGTGGACACTACGATGGTAAATAGGACTGCTGTGAACAAACACAATACGTTCACTGTGTGGTCATTTCATTGTGTCGATTTGTCGTTATACGTCTTCGCGTTTTTAACTATGCTTCAGATGGTTGTGCTTCATTTCTATATGCATCACAGATATATCCAACACTAATTTCTTTGCATTCCTCCAGCAAATTACTTTTTTTTTAATCCGATACTTAACAGTATTCAATGTTGAAAGTGTTAACTTTTTCGTTAATTGTTATATTCAATTATTACTGCTTTATTACTTTTACTTCAGTTCTCAGCAAATACATTACAATGAGCGCTAAAATTAATAGAAATTGTTGTTTTATTGAGTGAGATTGAAAGTTCGATGTGATCGCATTTAATGAACAATTATGGATTCAACGATATCTTACGAGTTGAACATTGATCTTCTTGCCTTATCACTTGATCACTTGATTGACCGGACTATCGAACGTCGATGACGCTGCCGGTCACAATGCGCTTCCATTAGGGTACTGAGGACCGTCGTTTTGCATTGTTGTAGCCAATAAGTGAAGCCACTTCGCTGGCCAGGCGAGCAGGCCTTTTAACCGCTTCGCTTTAGCCGGGTTGGCCCTTAGGGATCAGATGCGTAATCATCACCCTGGTACCCATAAGAAGCCTGTCCAGCTTGGTAAGACCTGCCAGAGCACGAAGCTCCGCTGGCATAGCCTTCTTGACCCGTTGCCACCCTTGCACTACGTTGAAGTAGAGAAGTCGGAATTTCGCAAGGGTCTTGCATTATAATCCTTAGAAGTGTAGTATACAATCAATGATATAATTTAAAAGTAATGAAATTATTGATCGAATATCAATGAGCAAATGTTCATTTCAAGTCTTCAATTGTTGTTGAAACAACGATGCCTTTGAGTCAAACGCATTGCACTCAAATTGGATAATCGTTGGATTTCGATGATAATAAACAAATATTCATTTGCAACAAACTTCTATAAGCTATGGAACATTAACAATCTATCGAATAGTACTGTTGAAATCTCTTTCAAAATTCTTTTTGCTCGAATAATGATTCTTTATACTCAATGATGAAATCTTTCGTTGAATTACTTCGGTGCATTTGATAAGCTGAATAAGTACGGCAATGTTTCTCGGCTGTTTGATTTAAGTGAAGTATTATTTTTTTTCTGCACAAAATAAATTATCTTTCGAAGCACATCTATATGTTCCTCCATAACATTCATTGCCTTCTTCGTCTTTGCATTATCGCAAATCACTCATAAAAATCCCCATATTCATAAAATGTTTCTGATGTGGATTTGATTTTAAAAATTTTTCTCTTACTACTCTCTCTAATCACAACAAATTACGTCAATCGAACTGAATAAAGCACTTTCTTTAATCGGATTTAATTGCGATGAGCTAAATTGTGCTCTCGAATTACCTTCTTTCACGAGATAATGTTCGTACAATTGCCTCGTCCAGTATTTACAATTTTTTCCTGGCAGATTTCACGATAAAAATACGATAATCTTTTATCAAACAGAGTGAAAATACTGAACGTTTGTTTACTGAAAAAAAAAAAGTACATTCGCAATATGTCAATAGAGAGGAGTGAATAATGTTTATTGTTGCATCGAGTGAATTGTATAATCTTTTGAAGTTGGCGCTTTAAATTGTTGAGCGATTTTCATATAGGCATTACTCTAATTTTTCATTGCAAAAGCGCTCGCATTATGCAAATTTAAAGCATATCTAATGCCTCATTACTTCTTCTCTCAATCCGCCTATGCGTATTTCTTATGAAAATGCTGAAAATTGTTTTCGTCTCAGTTATTTGAAACATCCAAAATCTTCGCAATACTAATATTATATTAATTGCCATTTGTTGTCAATAATGAAAACTCATCTCTTCAATTGCAATTAAGCCTTCCGATTGTTTGTCACCTGAACGTACTTTGTCGATTGATCTACTGGATCTCGTTAATATTGTTTAAAAAAAAACGAATTTGAATCATGGCCATATTTGGTCCAATTTTTCAAGTCAACTATTAGTTTGGCCATTAAACGCCGATTTACGTTCGTTAGCTTATGCAAAACAAAACTGAGGAGGATGGCATCAAAGGTCATTTTTGACTGTTTTTTCTTTTTATATCGGACGGTTTTGCAGTAAAATCCATTTTTGACACTTTTTTGAGTATTCATGTAAGTGTGCCATCTAGTTGACAAAGTTGCATGAGGCGCATGAACTGTGCGCTCAATTGATGCACTTTCCCAATCGCTGTCTGTTAGGAAACGTTTTGCTTATTCGGATCGAAGTAAGTTGATTACCTATTTACTCGAGACTTTTAAATAGCACCCGAGACTTTGGATTAGGGTTCGAAATCCCGTACGTCTCCACCATTTTTCAGTTGTTGCATCCGTTTCACTGCCACTAACCGTGCACCCACTTAATTGTTCTGAATATTATCAGATATGTGAAAGACTGCTTTCACTACAGAATTTCCTTCATTCAATTCACTCTCATCTTGCGGGTGGCAATGCGAAAAAGTATGCTGAGGCAGATGAATAACACTGGCAATACTTTCAGAGATCATTACGAGGGACAGAGGTGCTATTAAGGAAGTGAGGGTACTTTAAACAAGAGCAACCAAATATATCAGCGGTATGCGCTTTATCGTCTTCATCCTCTGGCTCAACGCAATCAGCTTATATCACATAAATGGTTCGTTCATTGTTTCTCGAATGATGTCCGAAAAATGGGGCGCAGTTCCTGAGATGATCGCCTCAGTTCATCCAAGAAATCCATGCGAATTCCTGTTTTTTCGCAAAAACTGAAGCAGAAATACTCAAAATTATTTCCTTTATAATGATTTACTCATTAAACAATTCGCAACATTTCCCATTTATGCAACATTCTGCAGCAGAAATTGCTCTGATAAAAGACAAAAAAAGTCTCGATGAAAGCGGCACAACAATTCAAACATTTCCAATGGATTAATAATAAATACAACTAACTAGTCACTGCTTATTCATTTTCCAACAACAATCAACTGTCATATTTGCAGCACTCATAGTGAGTATCAATCAGCCATGTGATGTGAATCGTGACATTCTTATGATGGACGACACCACCGCAAATGGAAACTCATATCTACGGTGCAGATCACTCGGTATCGGGTACGAAGATTCTGATGCTTAAAGCACGCATTCTTCGTTATTATTTTCAAATTGAAGCTGAATTTCCCATACAATTTTTGGACGTACAATATATTTAAATCCGAAAAAGATTGTTGCAACACCGTATTTAAAGTTCATTCCCCTCTTTTACCTCTCTCTTTACTTTCTATTGGACCTTGGATGGTGGTACTACAAGAAGTTTAACTGCGCTCTCTAAACAATGCTAAACGTTAATGTGAAACTGTAGAGAAGGAAAGAGTAGGTTGTTAACTATCAAAGATGAGTAACATCCTGTATGACAACAAAAAGTTTAGTCAGTTTAGGCGTGGTTACCTGCAAGGTAATTACTTCATTACCTGAGCATAAATTGGAAGTGTAATATAGGTTGGCTATATGTTTTCAGCAAAGAATCGGCTCCCCAGTGAGGGTACTCATCTATAAAATGAGTATGGCTCAAGCACTTGCATTGAGAAATATCTCCACATATTTTCGTGAAGTTCCCAAAAATCTGATTCGATTTTAGATTGGCTGATAATTAAGCGATCAATTTCAGTACAATTGGCTATTGGGAGAGAAATAATTGTCCCAATGGAATGTCGTTTGATTTTGCGAATCAACAATGCCAAGCTGAACGCATTGAGACTGCCGACAATGAATTCACTCAGCAATTCAATATCGGTTAGCGAATTTCATCATTGAATTTTGTTGCATTCATCTAGTCGTTCGTGTTTTCGATCCTCTCTTATCGTTGTCTATAGGTTCATTATATCGTTAACGTAGGCAGCCTCGCATGACAATATCAAATCGGAAACTGTGATGGTGTAGAAAAGTAATGANGGCCTCACAGTATCAAATCGGAAACAGTGATGGTGTAGAAAAGTAATGACTCGCATCCGATCACCTCGTATTATCACCTGAACTCTGCTTTACACACTTTTTCAAGTGTTTCAATCTTGTTGCGGATATCCTCTTCCACTTTCTACCAGCAAAAAATTCATTGGACTATATTTTGTTATACTCTTTCCTGAAGCGATCTGAACAGTCTTTTTTCAAATTGCTATCTATGTTGTGCTGTAGTGAACTTTCTCCAATAGGAAATGTTACAGCAAATACTATGTCAGACACGTGAAATAAGTTGGATATGATACATTGTGAGGTAAATGTGCTGTTCAGTAATGGGCCACCAAAGATGGCCGATTACCTATATTGCAATCCCACTATACGTNCAGCTTCGATACGATACATTGTGGGGCAAATGTGCTGTTCAGTAATGAGCCACCAAAGATAGCCGATGACCTATATTGCAATCCCACTATACGTTGCTGTATGTATGATCGGTTGTTTCAAATAAAGCTTGAATGATCCGTAGGAAAGACGAAATGATTAGCGCAATCAAAGAACTATTGTGTTGATTACATTTTTCATAGTGGATTGAATGGTGAATGGCGAAAGAAATAACGCAAAGGATTTCGAATGAATGCAAAACGAATCACAAATGATTATTGAAGTAGGAGAGCAATTTGAAAAATATCAAATTATTAAAAAATAAATTAGAATTAATGGCATCGAACAATTTTTGACGATAAATCCCGGATAAACTTCA
>JAARMF010004753.1:0-13904 GCA_022844705.1 Toxascaris leonina
GAACATCATTCTGGTTGATGAGTCGTTTCTGGGGAACACCATTCTGGTTGATGAGCCCTTTCTGGTGAGCCCTTTCTGGTGAACCCATTCTGGTTGATGAGCCCTTTCTATGAACACCATTCTGGTTGATGAGCCCTTCTCAACGATTGCAATTAATCTCTTTCCGAAGCTCCTCCCACCTGTGACAGATGCATGAAACGGGCGTTTTGTATGTATATTCAGAAAAGCGACGAGTTTCCGAAAGCATTTTTGCCTGTGCGCAAGGATGGAGAATATATCGGGCAGATACATCGGCGAGGATTCGTTTCTCTCGAACAACACCCGTGAACAATGGCACAGAAACACTAACTTTTTTGCCTCATGTGACGCGGATCGATAAGAAAGGATTGTTGAGTCACAGTAGAACGTCGACAGGCTGCCTGTTTTAGAACAAGCCCACTGTGAGTAGCAATTAGTTCAGTAAAAAGTGTTGTCAAAAAGACACAACGTCCTTATATATCTTAATAGGGAAGCTATACCCAATGATTGCATCTTCTTCAATACTGGAGAGCACCCCATATCTTTACGCAATTGAGTCGTCTTCTGTTGTCGAGGTTGTGCGATAAGCCCCCCAGATACAACAGCTCATATAAGTGAAGGCTGAAAAAATTTTTAGCATTGGCCTGCCACAGCTGCATTTTCTCTGACCTCAGTCGCTTTACGTCTGTCAAACGATCTGTGAAAATATTTTGTTGGCTACTATCAAGGAACGGTTTTCGTTTCTCAGCATAAATCCAGAAAAACGTTGTGCACGTATATGGAATTCGGTGGTGTTACGTTTAAGAATATCAGAACGGGAAAATACGAGCTGATTAAGGGGAATGTAGATTGCACTGGTTTGTTTTCGTCACATAGTGTCGACAAAGCTTGAAGAACTGCTATAAAGGTGATGGCGTAATACTTCGCCTCAGTCTCCTAAAAACGGTGAACAAACGATCTAAAGCGTTCAGTTCAATGCTGTTTGTCGGAAGCAAAATGCCCTATTTGCACAACTTATCGCATTGCCGACCACGTGATCCCCTTGGCTAGCAAAAAATGGATTATCTCTCTTTAGGCATATTCCTTCGGCTGACCCATCTTTTGAGTCTAACATCAAGTGCAATATCATTATTTGAGTGCCGCAACCTTCAATTACATCTCAAAGAGTACTGCTCGCCATATGGTAAGAACGCATGAGCTAAAACTCTCGATTATTTGTTTGACGTTTATTAGAATGAATCCATATATAGACTATGCTTGTGGGGTGACATTTGATGGAATAATACTATCTATCCTGCTTTAAAGCAACCTAGGAATGACTATTGGCACACAATCGAAAGCCATTCATTTAGCATATTTAGAACCTGCCAGATGTTACCCAAGCACTGCAAATTATATCGTTTCTTCTGTAATGAATCAAGTTGCTCTAGACTAACTCAGCGATGAGAGTTGGTCCGCAATCGAACGCCAACAGTAGTAATAAGTACAGTTAGATTGATAGACACGGAAGCAAGAAGTACTGCTATTGGCAATGCAGCAACGCTAGATGTGCTATAAGGTGCGATAGCATAAGTACTGCAGCCTGGATCGCTCAGCAAGTCCATCCACGCCGCATCATTTCAAAGGGTCAACCACAGCGGAAATTTTGCTCAAACGATCATACACAATGCCCCGCCCCTCCGAGTCGAAACCAACACACTCGAAAGGTTGTGCAGCTGTGCCAAGTTGAGGTTGAAGGTAATGCTGGATTTGTAACTAGATCGTGCTGCAACTCATTTGCTAACACTGAAGTGCCTTGTGCTCGGTAATATCTTGCTACGATATGCAGTATCGGTACTACGGTGGGGCACGATTGCAGAGAAGATGGGTACATCGATGGACGGTACTTTCGCTGCACCAACCTAGTTGCAGTTTTGCACAGCGGCATTATTTGACTATGCGGACTATGGTAGCGCTGCGTACTCTCATGTTGCGATGAGTGCAAATCGGTTGGCTATTCGCAAGCAGTGTGCTCGGCTCAGCTGCAATTATGCCGGATAGAGTACCGGGTTGACTCGAGGAGGTTTGCAGAGCGAGCGCGATATTTTTGCTTTATTAAATTGCATTCTTATTGCAGGAGGCGGGATGAGGTTTCTTTGGAAATCCGGTCTAACGGCTATAAAATTCCTCTTAGAACGTTTTCCTTTGGCTAATACAGTGGAATCCCCTGCTTAGTGATATCTGGGAAAGCTAGTTTCGTTAGCGACTAGCGTTGGACTTATAATCGCATGGAGGGGAAGGAGGGAAGGATATAACCTAGCCAACTTAGCTGGTCGATTAAAGCGAAGTTGCGATTCTGAATCTTGTTCTGCTGTGTTCTTGACGACTCCTTTTTTGATTCCCGATCTTGCAAGTGCGATGGGATGATACGCAAGATGCAACGAAAGTTCCAAATTGCCCATTTCAGTTCTTACCCCCCTCCCCCCTTCCTTCCTCCCATAAATACGGACTTCAGGTAGTTGTTCGAATTCAGCTAACTGTTCGGATTATTTGTTCCTTGTCGTCATACTATCAGCTGGATGAGGAAATCGTGAGATGAATGAATTACAGGGTGGATATGCTTTCACCAAGTAGGATCAAAGCGGAGATATTCTCATCGGATGAAGGCGATGAAGGTGATGGTGAAGAGATGGGCAGTGAGGATGTAAAAGGCGATAAAGAATCGTCTAAAGTTGAATTACTGGAATTCGAAAAGAATGTCATGTTGGATACATTCTCTGATGATGTGCTTTTCGTTCTCGCAAGGTGTTTATATTTTGCTTTGTTTACTTATTATTTGCATCTAACAAGATTCACTAATTAGCTTCAATTTTACTCAGGTAATTAATTATGTTACTTTCGGGAACTCCTCTAAAATTTCAGCTATGCTGGCAACTCGTTATTGTAACGGAGCAGTGACATATATGCCTCTGCCCCCTCAAATTGCGATGGTTGCTTTGGGTGCATATTTATTCGAAATTTGGCGATATTTTTTATACCTGAGACATTTTTCATTAAACTTGTTGAATTCTCTATTCTTTACAGCCATAAGACTCGTTAATTCGAACTGCCCATTAGACATCATCGAATTAGTGAAAGTCATCAAAAAACATTGTCATTTAATAAAATAACGCTAGATTGTTCGGTTGATCCTTTGTAGCCTCCTTTCTGAATTCATATCAAATCTTTTGCTGTATAAGCTATAGGGGGAGGCATATCCAAAATGAGGAGAGTACAAACAAACATGCTTGCGGTGAATTAAAAGTGCTTTTGAGAGTTTATTCTATTTTATTTATTCATTTGCTGATCTGATTTATTGTTTCATTAACTAATAAGTAAAAAAAAGTTCATTTAAATGACTGCAAAAAATAAGAGACACTTATAAGATAGGGACATTTTGTTCGCCTAGGAGATAGTAGGATCGACTCGTGGAAGTGAGCTTGTTCGAAACAGTCAGAAATGAGCCTTTGCTGCGATGCAAAATGCGTCACTGAAATAATGTCTGTTAATAGCACGATTCACCTATTTCTTAGCAGTGCTATCAATCCGAGTGAAATCCACAAATTTTGCATCTTTCAAAAAGTAAACTGTCGGAAGATGTTAATTGAACATTGAGAAACTTCTACAACTTTTGAGCAGAAATTACTTCAAAATACATTGTCAACGCAGTTGCTTTCAACAAAACATTCTGCTTGAGTTTGGATATTGAGAAATTGTTGGCCTGTGTGCTTATTTACGACAAGCTCTCTATCTTTGAAGCTAAAAACATTTTTGAACTCACATTGCTGTGGACAGCGCTCAGCTAACTGAGATAAGGCACATTTTTTCGATCACTTCCTGTTCAGCGAGCTGGATAAGCCTGGTTTTTGCGCATATCTGGATTGGTCAGCTCTCATCCAGTGCTCTTCTTGGGATGCAGCAACGATCGCTGCCACTCGTGTACTGACGTAAATTACGCAGCGATACTTAAAAACGTGGAGTGGCACAGATAAAACGAGAGACTCTCCTGCTGGTGGAGGTTTCTATTTGCTATCTTTATTTATGCTTTTCAGAGGATTGGGCTTGGAACGTCTTATGTTGCATCATTTTTATTTGTATTCCGATCCGAAGATACTCGTCTTTGTTATAAACACAACCCAGTATGATGAGGTAACCTCATTTCTCCTTTGGTTTTCAGTGTTGCAAGTTTCGTTACGTAATATAGGCAACTTCCTGTTCAGTTGATGAGTGCTTGATTTTCAATCTCTTTCGTGGGAGGGGGGAGGGGGTGGTCTCCATGGTTGCCTTTGTTCTGTTTGACATATGCTGATATATTTTGCAGTTCTTTTTAACACACCGACCCTACTTATCGGTATTTTTTATTGAAAGGAAGGCATTATCGGGTAGCTGATCTCTTCGCATGACTTTGAAGGAACTCGCTTTATAACGGGAAAGATGCAACGAAGAAATCCCTTATGGAATGTCTTGTCAAGTTTTTGGAAAATTGAGGAGCTATCTTGAATGTAAGTCCCACTCTTGATAGATCGTTTTCCTCGTCCAAAAAATGCACTTTTTGCAGTTTTCAAATAAAGTTGATCCCTAATGGCGCTTTCTCTTTGATTTGCAATGAAGATTTGAATCATACTACCTAACATCCGACTGGGCATAGTTTTGCATAATTTTTTGCTTCAACAGAGGGATCACTGTATTGTGAAGTATGTGAACTCGTTGATTTTATTATTAGATGAGTACTGGGCCGACTGCAGTTAGTTCGAAGTTTAGGAATATGCTGAGGGGGAAGGGATGCAACGTTCAAGTGCGGATTGCTGGTGTTGGCGACAATGTTTGCAGCCATCTTTTTCCACTTTTAGAGTAGTTTCCCGGAAATGTGTTGAGAGAGCGTCCGTTCGGTTGTTATATCGAAACAAATCCTCATTTTGTGCTCATAGTTCTTCAGCTGTTCTCTGCAGAAGACTTTTCGAGAAGTGCATTTCATACCCTTTGCGGCGGATTATTTCCATGGTTAATGACGAAGGAAACTATTTATTTTGATTATTTTCAGGCATATTTTCTATCGAGATTACGCGATCCCGTTGTTCAATGTCCTCCGAAAGTAATAAATGCTGATGTCCCGATCAAAGATCGGTGCGTTTTGTTGGCATTTTTATTTACAAGTTTGTTTATATTTCACTTATTTGTTTGTTTTTGCCACTTTCCTTCTATCCAACTGAAAATTTTGGCTGTATTACTTGGGGCATCAGAGAAGTTTGCAGCAAATCTATCACAGAGAATGTTTTGACCGTTCGTGTTCACTGCCTCTCGTATGCAGACTAATGCTTATTGAGTTGAGATATTTCTAAGCAGTAACCAAGTGGTCATTTATGCTTCCGTAGCATTCAAAGCGGAGTTTCTTCTGTTTTATTTCGTCTCAGAACTGAGGTGGAATCCTTGAAAATGGATTGCTGGTATCAATACGTCTAGATGAGGGGAGCAATTACGAGGAGAGGGATCGAAGCAGAGCTCTACAGAGAGCTCGCAATTGCTTCAAGTGTTGTGGCATTCAAAGATTCATAGATTGTTTAGGGAGACGTTGTATATGGAAGGTGGTGTGCATTTCATAACGTCACGCATCCTGATGGTTGACTTGCTGCAAGGTCGTGTTCCGCTCAAAAACGTTGCTGGCATCGTCGTTCATCGGGCACATCAGTGAATTATTCTTATTCGCATCGCTTGAGATTGCACTCTGAATTTTTTAATCGACGTTCTTTTGCCCCTGGAACTGAGTGGTTTCTATGAGAGATAAAGCTTGGCTTTAGTTCTTCTCGAGAGATGAAGCTTCGCTTCAGCGCTTTGCTTCATATGGAATGATCTACGTCCAAAACTTTGCAGGTGTTGCGTGTTTGTGCGTAAGTATGAGTTCGCAGGAACTGTCTAAGAGTGAGAATCCCAGATACGGGCCAATCTGATGTATGTTTTCGTCATGCGAAGTCTGGACCGAAGGTCTGAGTTCAGCTCGAAAAGTTTACTTGAGTTTATGCAAGAGTGGTGTTGCGTGTGGATACAGACGAATGCGCATCCTCGGAAGTACTTAGATCGCCAGTAACCATCATGGATGCTGGCAAGATGTTCTATTTTTGAAAAACATTTTTCGCATTCACAAGATCGAAAAGCTGCGTTGGCGAACATCATCAGCGATGTGAGCAGCACTCGGAAATGAACGCTGCTCATCGAGAGCTCTTTCCCTTCCCTATGGAACTTTGAGGTTTTTGACTACGAAATTCATTTTGTTTCGAGGCAAGAGAAATTTGCACATCAGAACTAATGCCGAATCTGCACAATTTTTTGCACTTTTCATCATTTCCCGCATTAATTCCTCGATAGTAGAGTAGTCTATGCAGAAGTTTCTCAGATATTATTGAGAGCGAATCGTGTGCTTTCATATTGTTCCATTTCCTCAATCGGATATTGCCGCTGACATATTTGTGCTCGGCGTATTTCCATTCGATTCTACACTGCGTTCTTTTTCGTTTTTGTTAGCTGAGGGACTAAGTTTTGTTCGACTTTGTCATCAGTTAATCACGATAATATATGCTTTATAATCTTTTTTTAGCTATTAAAGTGCTTAGAAGCTTAGAGCAGTAGAAACAGAAAAAGAGTAGTGACTTGCAGTTACATTAATAATGACAGTGTTCTCTTGATATGCGGCGTCGGCAATATATCTGAGGGTCAAACGAGGATATGCTGCCCAATTATTGTCGAGGCTTACAACTTAAGCAATAAAGTTGGTGTGTTACACTTATTTGGCTTCGCTCAGTTATAGGAGTATTTCGGTACTTCCTCGTTCACTTTCATCGAACTTTCAGATTGCTGTCGAACTTCCAAGAATCGTTTATCCTTCGATTGTATAGAGAGAAGAAATCGGATGGATTTGTTAAGGCTTTCACGTATGTTTTTCCTTTCCCAACCTTTGCTTTTCTGCGGTTCTATATCATTTATGGAATTGTAGTATGAGGACAGGAGCAGTTGAAGTGCAATCAATTCTTGTTCTCTTTCGTACTATAACGTATGGCTAGGATTTATTACCAGTTGATTTCCACCATTTGCTAATATATTACTTCTGTGCTTCCGTGCTACTTCTGCGCATACCCAAGATGCACAGATAGACTGCTGTAAAGTTGTGGATTGTTAAAAGAAACACGTTCGGATTTTATTGTTGTAGTGATCAGCCGAGTGCACTCAATTCGATGGGGTCGCTGCAACGACTGGTTAACAGACTTTACGTACGAAGAGTGCGTCTCGTGCCAAGATTTGACGTGGACGTGAAGCGTGTGCTTGATCTTTATCCTGTAAGAAACATCTAAGCTCTTCCATTAGAAACTCTTTCTCTAACCTTCCAGTAAGACAAACCGAAAAGGGACGAATAACCTGTTCGGTAAACAAAGCCCAAAGAAGTACCGAAATCGTAATAGCTGTTCGGACCGACGTCTTCAGTTTCATTGCAGCCAGCACCCCCGATGACTTTTTTCTAAATGCAGATTCGCTATGTCTGTGCTTCATAGTGGCATAGTCGTCGTAAAAGGCCAACAATCCTTTCTTCGCTCTCTTACGTTAGGAAATCGCGTCTACGGAAGTTGTTGAGGTCTTGGCTGTGTTTATATGCAGTTGGCAGCGCTTGCTTGTTCAATGATTGACTAGTTTGTTTTCTTGGAGAGAGTTGGTAAAAGATGTGCCAACGAAGTATCACAAATGATCGGCGAGCTCATTTTGATGTGAACAGCAACAGCAGCATGTGATCGTATTGGCAGAAAATTGAAAATATCCTAATGAGAGGTGTTTTCAGCCGACTCTTATTGAGGTGACGTGTGAATTGCCGCATCCGATGCGCAAAGTGCAGTCCGCGTTGGTCGATATCATCAGGACATGTCTCAAGGAGCTCAAGCAGTGCGCTTCTGTTCTTGATGTTAGAATTTTATTTCTCAATTTTGTTCGTTTGCTGGGGTGGGAGAGGGGGGGGGGGGGTACCTATATGTGGACTTGTTGTGGTCTTGGCTCAGCGCGAGAATTGATAGTGGAAAGATCTTCTTCCAAGTAACCATAGCCGTTTTGAGGATCGCAGAGTTAACCTGCTGTATCGAATGACGTCCTCGATGTGAAGATAAAATCTGAAGTAATTCAGTAAAATGAGGAGAGTTTTGTCACAATTGGTAATGAAGTTCGGTCCAAGCTCATACAACCACTTTCCTCTCCTTTCCCTTCCATCCCCCTCTCCTGTATATATGTAAGACACACAGAATTTCGAAATAGGTTTCTATTGTCGGCAGTCGTTGCAGTGTTATGTTAGTCGATGTTTTTTGTGAAAGGCAGTGGCAGTGTTCTTTCTTGATGATATTTAATGGACAACTCGGAACTGTTGCACCGTGTGAATTGTGTTTACGAAGACGGAAATGGGAAGAAGAATATATGTATACATCGGTACCTGTAAAATGGAAAGAATGTAGCGTCGTTGGTTCAGGTGGACAATTTGTTGAGGTGATGAAAGAGATAGGAAAAGGCAAACATAAGGAGCAGATATCGTGTTGACGGGTGAAGTGATGCAGATCATTCAACTGCCGATATTTATTGTTAGTGCACAGAACTTGGCAGTGCTTTCACCACTCAATGCTTCATTGTCGTATAATAAAGCTTTAACTCTTTAAAAGCCTTCAAAATTACTGTTACGTTTTTCTGCTCATCGAAGTAATTTGAGGGAATTCTGTCACACTATAACGTTATTGTGACGGAAATGACTCTCATGGAGAGATCGTTATAACAATGAATGGGTGCTGTATTGGAGCGTTTCATCATTTGTGTGTGGATGCTGCATTTGTGATCGTTTAAGACAGCGACAGAGGACGAAAGTACACACCCATCGGCAGGACTCACTCCGTCGATGCTTGAGGTTCAACTCAAGGCAGCACAGTTCTCCATAACGGACAAGCAACAGCGACTTCTTTCCGATTTGAAGCATTTACGTACCCTCCTTTATCAGGTCATTTTTAATCAAGTTTTTTGTCACTTTTAACAAGCACTGTGGTGATTATTCTCGGTCTAAACTTTATCTCTTGTTATAAACGTTTTTTTTTGTTGTTTTTTGTTTTCATCTTTCCCTTTCCTATTGAATCTCATAAACCTCATGAACTTTGCGTCGTATCAACCACGATCAATGTATTTGAAGGCGGAGAAGGGAGAAACTTGGAGATGCATTGCTTCATTATCGTATTGTGACTGGTGCTGATTATCGCTGAGAGTATTGCAGCAATCATGTTAATTCGCTTGTTGGTTGATCTGTTGGCGATGTCGGTGGTGGTTGTCTGAGGTCAGCTTGTTTGTTAGATACCAGATTGTTGCGCGAACGATTGTTCACTAGTCGATGGAACCGCTCAACTAGTATTCATATATGCGGAAACATTATCGCAAGAAAATATATACGAACCAATAAGTTCTGAGCAGTATAGGGTCATTCAAACTGTATGCATGCACTAGGACCCAGCTCCATGCCAACGATTTTATTGGGGATGATGAGGGAGAGGAGGACTGTCGACTAGCCATAGCACTCGGATGATAGGAGCAAATACCTTGCCCAAGAAATCCATACTTAGTTAGTGCTAGCAAAAGTAGAACCTTGCTGAGCGGGTATAGTCCGCCCTGATTTTGCTGAAAACCGTATCATATCTAATTGAGCCCCGTCTATTAATAGTTTTTATTGAAAGTCCCATTTGTCAATTCTTAATTTTAAGAAGCTATTTCCTCTACATTTTAAAGGCTTAAAAGTGCAAGCCTGTGTCGACTCGACTTATTTCGCTAGTGTCGAAAGTTTTTTATAGCTGTGACTGACATCTTTATCGGCCCCAAATAGGCAAATTGTTGCAGGCAGAGGAACTTGATCCAGCAACGCTGTACCACACACTTGCCATGCTCCGATCGGATAAAGACGTAAGCACATTCTGCTTGGAGTATTGTTTCGTTTCCAGATTTGGATGCTGCCATCGCCAGAAGTTGTAGAAATATAGCAAGTTTGGTTATGCGATACTGAGTGAAGGTGAATGGTATCAGAGGGCTACTCGGTGCTGTATTTATTTACTATTCACCGCGTTTACTTGCTATGTGTTGCAGCAGGTGACCAGTAACAGTGGTTGGCTGTTCACGCAGACATCATCGAAGCTTTTCGCAGAAGCAGAGGCAATGTGCAAGGTGAAAATCGGTGGTGACTACACTCTGCTAGGTAAAATAAAACAATATTTTTCGTTGGTCTGTTTATATTTCTAACGCTCAGTTTTCTTTACCTTGCTGATTAAGTCTGTTCTTGATCGTGTCTTTGTGTATTTTTATTTACCTTTTATGGTGAGTTTGATCTTTGAAAGACTGGGCCTATGTGTATCCATTTTCTGTTGGCCTCTGTGTATCCATTTCTTAAGCTTTCGTTATTTAACAGTCACTAAGAGGTTTAACATAATTATGCAAGTCTCAGAGCTGACGATGCAGTTTCATTTTTGCGGCGACTTTGATAGTTCGGTGTGATTGCTGTTTGCTTACCGGGCAAGCTATCGCAACCTATGACCGCTCTCTATAGATTATTTGACAATCGTTTAACTTGCTAGATCCGTACTGCCTCGCTGTCGGAATTTTGGCTTTAATCCTCGAGAACTCTTTAAGTTTCCTGCAACTTGAGAAGAATTTAGCAAAGTCTTTTAGATAAGTAATGAAATGGAATTTTTATCCATTTTATAATTGCAGTCCAATGTTCAACCTTAAACCATTCGCTATGCAGCAGTTGCCAACCTTTTTCGACTGCTATATAGACTGTGCTTTGCGCATTGAGTAACTTTAGTAGTTGATGCTCCGAGCTACAGTTAGTGTGTATTTAATTACTTTCTTTCTGTGGCATATTTGTGCTTTCTTAGAAATATTGCTGTTTTGCTTTTTATTGTTTATTTAGCAGACACTTTTTGCAGTTTTCACATTACAATCGTTTTGCGATCATGAAGAGCAGAGGCTTCTCAATTTGCGGAAGTGCATAAACATATGGGTTGATTAGCTTCTGGCCAAATTATTCGTTTTGGAACGTGGATTCGAAGCTTGTTGCCAAGTAATGATCATCGGCGATGAGGGTTATTCGTGCAGGGAGTACTAAACACTTGAATGGAAGGAAGAGGGGGAGTAACATGCCTTACACACTTTGATAAATGAGCTTAGAGGTGCGTTGCGGTTTCGATCATGTCGTGCCACATTGCTAGCCACCTCAATAGGGGGTGCTGATTGGGAGTGTGAAGGAGCTGAATGTTTTAGTTGGCAAGGTTGGGCTTCAAACTTGAGGTTCATTCTCCAATTTGAAATGTCCATTTTGCTTTGTCAATGCATTTTAGTCCATCTCTCTGCTACATTGATAGACATTTAGAGCCGCCGAAGTGGTCGGCACTGAGCAATATCTTCAAAGAGATACGTGCGCTTATAAACGATAGCGATCGGTTATCGTTGAAAGGTTTGTTGCTTTGAAGGGCTGTGACCCTCTTGTGTTGTATTAAATGACTGTGCAACTTTTAATGTGGTAGTGAATGGATGATTATTCTCTGACAGTTAATTTCACGAGTAATTGCTTACTTTTTTAAATTCAGTGATAATCTTTCATGTGGAAGAAATTCTGAAGATGCAAATTCGACATCCCGTTTGCAATAATCACCTCGACGCAAAGGTAGGCGTATGTGAGCGAGAACAGGCAGTTTGTCTGAGCTAGTGGAGGAGCTTATGCACGCTAGAGAATAAGCTTTGCGATAAACGATCGCTACATCCAGTCGTCGACTGCTGAGAGGAGTGTTATTCAAGAGCATCGTTGAAGTGATACCTCTGCAAAAGTTTCATTATATATTGGTAGCTGTTTGCTTTGAAAACTAGCATAAGAAATGGTCAGTGGAAATGTGCACGTTAGTTTACTGGCAGAACGGTCGCCCGGTAAGCGATGTGTCGCATGTTCGTACCCGTTTGCTGACAAAGCTTTCACTGCTTGTTAGAAATGTGCATCACGCATCCACTGTAGCAAGTTAAACAAAATTTCAGGCTCCCCAATTTTGTTGTTAGCCGATAGTGGCGAAGTATGCCGACAGTTGCGTGACCTTATTAAATTTGGCAAGAGGAAGCTGAGTTGGATTCAAAGGAGGCAGATTATCGACGACCTGCCATCGGCCAGGAGCTCTTCAAGGGAGCCATTAGCCGAGCCTCTCTGGGATCCCACACAGATCACCCTTTTCATCTCATCTGTTGAGGTGTTGTTTTTCTAAACGATTTTCCGGCATATTCATATAAATTCTGTCACTGTTCTATTGCACCTCATGTTTCGCTTCGCTTCCATCATCTGCTGCGAGTGTTTTTGATAATATAGGCTGCACCTGACTATGGAACAAAATACACCTTATCCTTTTTCTTCTTTTTTTGTTTTCGGCGGATACACCCTCTTCTGAGAACGAATTTAATGTATGAAAAGTGGAGCTAAAATTAATATTTCTATATAATCGCAGCGTAGACCATTCTGAAGTTCCGCTTCATAAAGGTGGGAAAATAAGGAAAGCGTTGTTTCGTATGACACGAAGAGCAAGGGATCACAGGAGCATGATATCGTTACCGCGCGCTTATGCTATATCCCTTGTTTCGCGCTCTTTATTTAAGAAGTAGAGGTCAGCATTTGAAGCTCTTGACTTCTGCTCATTGAACCTTTAGAAAATCCATGAAAACTTTCTTTTACGAACAGATCGCACGATNACCTTTAGAAAATCCATGAAAACTTTCTTTTACGAACAGATCGCACGATATTTCGTTCAAAATAAAAAACCCTCTCATTTATTGCACCAGTTAACTTCCTTGTTAGCCATTCTCCTTTCGCTTGATTCGCATCCGCTTTGGCGGTAACTGATGAGAGTATCTTTCGAAGTGGCGATCGCTGATCCACGTTACTACAGCAACGAATGAAGTCACTCGATGGTGTTGACTGCGTGTTTATTAGGATGTGCCTAGGAGAGAATGAGCCAGAGTGAGTGTATATCAAACGAAACTGCTTGCAGATATGTTACATTACAGGGTGAGTCTCGAGCTGATATAGTAAGCGATGTGCAGGCGATTCAGAAACTGGCCGCACGTCAGGGTCGGAAGAGGCGGAAACAGGCTGAAGAGGAAATGAAGAAAAAAAAGCTGCGAGGTGATCAACAGAGACTTGTGCAGTTCGGCATCGTGCGCTATAAGAAACAATCCAAGGTAGACACGTTCACATTGTTTATTAAAGCAAAGAAAGAATTCATTGCGGCTAGAATGACTCGGCTTCTTTGTGCATCTTCGGCCCCTTTCTTATTGGGGTATATGACTGTGCTCTAGGATCAGTGATGGTTAAATGGAGATATGCACAGTTTACTGTACAATTCGATATACTGCTGAATGCAAACAAACGTTAGAGTGGTACGTTGAAGGATATTTAGGAATGACTTTCATAATATTGATTGGGTCTTGCTTTCGTTGCTGTCAAATAAGATAATGGAAAAGTTTTTAACCGGGATAGGAAGCGCGAGAAGAGGCATTGCAATCAGAGGATTCTGAAGTCACAGCATACTTCCTGTGCAACTTCATTGTCTGCTGGCAGTGATGATGTGGTACATCTGCATAACGTTGCACAGAGGTTTTCATTGAAAAATGAGTTGAGAGTATAGTAATGAAGGCGGCTAACGACAACAAATAAAATGTTTTGCAACATTATTCTTCCGAGTTGAGCCGAATCGTTTAGTTTCCTCAGGTGGTGCTTATAACTGAGAGCATTCAGATGCCGGTCGGGTCGTTCGGTGCTTCGCGTTTGCGATCCTGAAGCACATCCATTG
>JAARMF010004758.1:0-10384 GCA_022844705.1 Toxascaris leonina
ACATTTCGAAGTCGGAAAACCGGTTCCTATTTGTTGAAGGTATATAAGCAACCAAGATGGTAAACAGCTTTTTCGTTAGATCATTTCTGCGGCAACACAATTCGATGGAATATAAGCAGTATCTCACCTGTCGGTCTTTGTTTTTGAAACGGAATCATTTATTAATAGTGCATTGGAAGTAGGGATGGTATACCGCAAAGGAAGGGGGAGGGAAGGAGGAAAGCAGTCGTGTCTTTCCCTCCCTCTTTTTCATTCCTCTCTGATAGGTTTAGCCCTAATATTCTTAGCGAGTTACCCCGTCTAAAAATAAAGCGAAATGTTATTTCGTAGAGAATTTAAAGCGTTCCGCATATTCTGATAGAAGTGATGTCTATTGCATTTGTTTTCAATGTAAAAAATAATCAAGAAGCCTTCAATAAGGAATTCTTCGTGATTTGCATATTCCTTTAGTTGTGCATTGAAATGATTGAAGGAAATATTAACGCGGAATTGTTTGGACGCTAAAGAGGAGATTAGTTTTTGATATGGAGAAAGGAGAGGAATGCAGCAAATCATCATCCTCCAACAACTTCGAAAAGGAATGGAAAAGGAACAAGAAGAGGACTATTAATCTTAATTAGAACTATACCAAAAGTTCACTTGAGATCAAAGCATCCAACGTATCTTCCTATTGCCACCCTCTTCTCGAATATTGCACTCAGGTATGGTCACCATGCACTGATAAAGACGCTGAAATGGATTGAAAGCGTGCAGAGGCGATACACAAGATTTGCTTTTCGCAAGGCCTTTCCTGATTTTGTTATTCCTTCCTATCCCGAAAGATTACATATTCTCGACCTGAAAAGTCCAAAGTACCAACGACTTGAACTTGATCTCCACTTGTGCTTTAAGATAGTGAATGGCTGCTGCGATGTCCCGTTCGGTAGCATCTTTGCATATACCCCATTCAACATACGCTCCCGATTTCATCGTTTTCAGCTACAACATAGATTTTCGACCAAAACGGGTATCTTAAGTTCATTTTCTTTTCGAGTCACTCGCGTATGGAATCAACTACCAGCTGACATTGTGGAAGCTACTAATCTCACTGCTTTTAAAGCGAAATTAGCCCGGTTTGACTTGTCGTCCTTGAGGGGAGTGGACGGCCGACCAGTATGCTGTTAATATGTGTATCATCTCGGTTCAGCTTTTTGTCAGCACTACCACATTCGCGATACTTGAATGCTTTCATTCTGAATATCAGTTTCTCCACATACTACTCTATGTTTCTTTATGGCTAAATGAATAAAACAATTTATTTTGCTGAAAATAAGGCGACAGTTTGCTGAAAATATTCATCTCGTAGAGAAGAAGTAATAAAAAAGAAGTGTAACGAAATAACCTCAAGTATCGCTTTTAATACCTCAAGTATCACCTCAAGTAAAACCTCAGGTATCACTTTTTAAACAAGAAAGAATGAAATAACCTCAAGTAGGCAATCATCGATCAGAATTTTATTGGCAACATTCGAATAGCAATGTGATTAAGATGTGACGTGTTATAAGATTTGAGATCTTATTATACTCCCAATTATGACAACAATATCACATTTTCTTTGAGCAATTCCTCTATTTGATTCCAGCTCCGGAGTTTGTCTACATTTCTGCATCAGAGAGCACCGAATATACTCATTACTCTGACTTTTTTATCGCACTGTGTGTGGCCCTGGGTGCTATTGTAATTCTCATAAATTCTGGAACAAAAAATAGCCCATATAAATTCTGGAGAAATGGGCCCTGTAATTCCCTCTCGTTGGTATTCTAACAGATTTATTCGCCTCTTTTTTCCCTCTTGTCAGCTAATATCTGTAGAACGTCATTTAAGCTGACATTTCACTCACTACTTGATGTTTTGTTCAGCGATACTGCGTTATAGGAGAATCCGTTCATTTCTTGATCTTTTGAGAAGAACGAATGAAAAATGTCATCCGAATGCCCTCAACTAAATTCTTTACCGTACAGAACAAATAAAGCCCCCTGTACTCTATCATCTATCTCAAATAATATTTTCAGAATTGCTGTTAGTTGGAATCACTAAAGAAATTTTCCCACCATGATCGTTGAAAAAAGTCTCTTTTTTTGATTGATTTATTTTCTGTTTAAGAAGAATCAAACATAAAATACATATAAAATACTTTATGGAGATCAAAGCAATACAGCGTATGAGCGCATTGCATTTCGATGACCTATGACCTATAGATGGTTGTTCAATGAAATCCTTTCTGACTGACACAGTTCCACTTTTTCATTTATTTTCCATCAAAAGATTTAATCGGTGAGAATTCCTCATAGATGAAGCTCAAAAATTTCATCATTAATTTCTATATGAGCGAATGATGAGGATATTGCGATTAAAATTGAAGAAAGCAAAGCAAGTTGACCGAAGCAAATCTCATCTAACAATTGGTGAACGTTGAAGAGCACATCTATGATGGGCAACAAAATGTGATGAAGCTGACGCGACAGGCCTGGCAAAATTTCTTATCAAAAGCAAAAAAAAAGTGATAGTGGCATCAGGCCTTTCTAGTGTTCGTATGAAAGCACAACAAACGCTTTCAGAAACGATATGCTTGCAAGATAAGCAGTAGAATGTACATCGAAAGTATACACACTTCAACCTTTATATACTCAACATAAAGTCAATATTTGAACTTTATGAGTGTTTCCGAATGCTCGACACTCATATAACAAGTAATATTATAGCATGAAACAATACTGCATTTCCGACAGACAAGGACGACGACAAAGCACTACAACATCCTCAGACAAATAGACAGTAACAGAAGAGCATTGAGTGCACCCAACTATTGGACAGTAATACCCGTTGCAGTTTCCTGATAACATAAATTCCCACCTTAACCAAAATGTTCCTTCTCTGTCAGTTTCCGTTGGTTAGAACTTTGATACGAACCTGATTTAACCTAATTTAATAAAACCAGGAAGAAATTTGATACAGGAAAAAAGCCCTTATAAAGTGAAACATTTGCTCTTAGGTGATACTGGTAATACATCAATCTTGCTATCTGACAGTTGCGCCACGATTCTCATGCTTCACGGAAAGACAAATGCGCCGACAGGTGGTGCTGCGCGTTCCAAAACATGAAACTAAGGGCAGAAATGTCTTAGCATACCATTATATAAAGATTATTACTACCCACATTACAGTCGACTTCGAGTAAAGTCTCGCAAAATCACTGCACTCCTAAGTACATTTAGCAGCAATCACTCAATGACCTTTAACCCTTTACATCCTTTACTGACCATTTAACTAGTAGTAATGCTCTTGAACTGTTACTTGTTCTCAGATCGTTCTCATCATACGCATTGTTCCTTCCTATACTAATCTGTTCTTGTATTGTTATTCTTCTCGTGTGCCACCGCTCTGTCTTTGTACCTGTACCACTACTGTGTTCTTGCACCTATGCCGTTAATCTGTTCTGTTCCTGTACCACCCTTTACCACTGGTCTACTCTTTTACCTGCTTCACTACTGCGCTCCCATACCTGTGCCACAACTCTGTTCTTTCAGCCACAGCACTACTCCATTCTTGTATTGGCCTATTCTTCCATCATTATTCTATACCTATGGTGTTGTTTTTATAGTCTCATCCTATATTCTTCGACCATTTCTATGTATTGTATAACATTTGATTAATGAGAAATTATTTAACGAAAAAGATGTTTCCATACGAATAAACGTTATATCGATTCAAAGAGACAAATAAATCATTGATGTGTTGATTGTTATTCCCATAGAATATACATCGAATATTGTTTGCTTCATAAGCATCGTTCCATTCAAAATTGTTATATCGTTCGAAAAGATTTTTGATATAATATTTACGCTGAAAAAAATTGATATCACTCCGATATTATTATATTACAAATGACAATAATTGCGTATAGAATCATGATGGATCAACATTTTAATCTCATACAAAATGATTTACACAACATAGAAATGAACTTTACTTAGGAAGACTCGAAACAGCAGACAGACACATGCAGACATTCAGCGATGAGTCTGAAGTAGCAGACAGACAGACACAGACATCAGACGTATTTTAAAGAATAAAGTGAACCATAGCTTTTGGAACTCAGCAAAAGTGGAGGGCGGAGAGGGGGGGGGGGGGGGGCACCAACACATTATGTCTGAATAAGCCGCAGGTGGGTACATTAACCGCAATATGCTGGCGATCACAGTCGCGATCACCTTTAGATCGAAAATAATTCAAATCCAGAATAGATACTCACCAGTCATTTTGAAGTACTTTTCGGGATTACGACGATGTAGTTCTTCAGCAATCAGCTCACCCAAAAGAGCGGGTGATTTGCTAACAATAACACCCGCATCTTGTAAAGCCTCCACTTTACCTTGTGCTGTTCCTTTACCACCAGAGATTATAGCACCCGCATGACCCATACGACGCCCTGGTGGTGCTGTTTGTCCGGCAATGAACGAAACCTGAAATGCTTTTATTTCTCATTTAGTGATAACAAATCAAGATTATTCACCATCATAGGTGATCAAAGTCTACCACCCGACCGGTTGTTATGTCATTCATCAACTCTAGGCATTTCAAATATTCATATCACTTTCACCTGTCTTACGATTGGCTTTTCAAGCTTTCCCATCGCTGTTTCTCTTCCTCAAGCCCTGATATATCCCTCGGAAAGTTCATTAATATAAATACTGCTATTCTGACGAAGATAGCTTCAGCTAAAAGCAATTCATATGAATAATAAGGTGATATTGAATATCAACTTCGAATCAGTAATGCTGACATTCAAAAGATATTCTCATACTTCAAGTCATTGTTCATCCTTTCATGCTCAGGTCCAAGTTCGAGTTCAAGCTCATGTTCGAAGTTCAAAGTTCAAAGACACATTCAGAAGTCAAGCACAAGTAAGGCCCAACCCAATCGATCTAATGTTTCGCGGAAAAATTTTACGGTCTTTCATAAAAGTTTTCCCAACTGTATTTAATTATAATGTTCTCAACAGTGATCAGAAAGAACACATACCACAGGTTTAGAATCTTTACCACAGTTATATTCCTTCAGGAATTTAGCTGCTTCTTCTTCATCTTCACCACCAATTTCACCAATTAATATTATTCCACGAGTGTTCGGATCGTTCAAGAAAATCTACAATTGAATTCTTTTGCGGCTTCATCCTTATTTATTCATAAAATACTCGAGAAGATATCAAGTGACTAGGGACCACCCAGATGCTAGCAATATTCTCTTTCCTCCGTCATATAAGCAAGAAAAGGGACTCAGAGAATTATAAGAGAAAAAATACCGCAAATATTAGAAAAATTCAGAGTAAATTAATGAATGAAAAACAATATTAGTAAATTATGCAAATATAGATGATTTTATTTTTGAAAAAAGGAACTTCATTATTGCTTGACAAATTTATCCCGGTTGGACTACCAATTCTTCCAGTCAGATTGCTGCTCTTTTTGTTTACTGCAATCACCGCCAAATAATGTCCACTTATGTCAAATATTGTCCAATTATGCCGGACATAGTTAAGAATTTATATGTTTAGGCACAGAAATGGCAAAAAAAGTATTTCTGGTACATCTAGCTGGGAATGTATATCTTTCGGTATTGGTATAAACGAGAAAGTGCAAGATGTAACTGGAAAAGTAATTCCATCTTTCGGCGGTTTTAAATTTACCAACCATGAAGGTTTAGTACCCATATTGAACCTTTAGGTGTAAGATTCATCCTTTCTCAATTAGCGTCAGAAAACGTTTTTGTGCGGATTCAATTGATTTTTGCAAGCGGATTGAACTACCGACTAGTAAAGTTCTTACATGAAGGGCATCAATAAAATTAGTCCCGTTAAACGGGTCACCTCCAATACCGATACATAATGCTTGTCCAAGTCCAACATTACTAGTCTGTTGAACAGCTTCATAAGTTAGTGTACCCGATCTGAAATTCACATAAGAGGTAAGAAATAATTATGCTTGATGGGGGGGNGGGGAATAGAAATATCGATACATTGATATCTAGGCTGTTTTTATTGATATGACAAGTACTTCTCGTCGATATAAAAATTATTTCGCAAATATTTAAATGCAATTAATATTTGTGAAAAGATCGAAACGAGTAGAGGGATTTCCTTCACTATCGGATAAATTACTCGTAAATTTTTCGATTCCAACCCTCTTATAGAAATGAATAAATACATTTCTAAGTAAAGAAAATACTACCGCAAAAAATCGAAAATACTACATCGAATAAAAAAATATATCGAATTAAAAAAAAATTTCGCAAATGAAAAAAAAGAGTCAAAGTTATTTCAACTAAAATCACTATCATATATTCATAAATCGATTAAATAAATCACCTGGAAACAATACCGATCACTCCTTTTTGATGTATATGTCCTGGCATAATCCCTATTTTACACTCATTCGGATTTATAATTCCAGGACAATTTGGACCAAGTAATCGTGTTCTATCTTGTTTGAGTAATTTTTGTTTTATATGAATCATATCCTGAAAATTATTTCCTTTATAGGTAACATATCATGATTAAAAAACTTGTTTTCAATGAATTTATAAATTGTTTCGGTATGAGAACAGCCAATTTTAAGTTTATTTATAAGAATTTCCACGATTGGGAAATATAAGAAATATGAGAGGCGAAGAAAAGGTGAGTGTAAAATATGAGAAAGAAAACTCTTTAGAGAGAGAAACTAAAAATAATGAAAGAAATGGATGAATAGTTGCAATAAAATACGCCTTAGGGCAATGAATTTTTCCCCGACAGGAAGTTGATTTTTACATAATCCGAGATAAGCTAAGGTCATATCCCNGATGATTTTTTCCCGACAAGAAGTTGATTTTTACAGAGTCCGAGATAAGCTAAGGTCATATCCCATCACCTGGACATCTATCGATACTCAGCCAGGTAACTCTGCTTATTGCTAGATCTCTAAATCGAAGTTATCAGTGTCACCTGTTGTGGTATTCCTTCGGTGACACATACAACTAATGGCATTTCCGCATCGATAACTTCATTGATAGCGGAAGCTGCGAATTGACTTGGAACAAAAATAATCGATGCATCGGCGCCTGTCTTTTCACGAGCATCCTGAAATACAACTAGTCTGAATTTCATTATTAGGAACGCTAATTAATGAACATACTTTTCAGTACCTAAAAACTATTGGCCGCAATTCAAAAACATTGGCCAAAATTGTTGGTCAGAATTAGATCAGTATTGATCAGAATTGATTTATTATTGGTCAGAATTGGTTTAGTATTGGTCAGTATTGGCTAGTTGGCCAAGAAATAGTGCAACTGTTCAGGTGATCACGAAGTGATTATTCATAAATCTGACAACTTTATACTGAAAAATGTCCATAGAGATAATCGTTTTTAGAAACCGTACAGGCAACTCAATAAACCAAAGCTTAGAATAAAAGGCAAGCTGTTCATCGTGTGATATCGATTACAACATTCACAATTTATAAAGAACTCTTAGTAAGCGATGAAGTTCCCGGTTTTTAATCAGCCTCGGTTTTTTAACTCCTGGTTTCCTTTCGGGACTGGTGGAATCTTACCGCTCCCTCCCGCTCTCCCCCACCCAGAAGTAAAATTCTTAGAGGGTCGCAACAAACTTTTGTTTCTCGAGTCAAAGCTATTACTTCGTATGAGGACGTCTTCATAAATTACTATAATGCAAAAATTTCGAAATTTCAGTCAATTTATGCAATAAAGATCTACTTCACTTTAGTCCGGTGACCCGTCCGGAATAAAACGGTTGTCATGTTCCGGAAGGATTGATATTCCGGAACCTTCATTATCCTCTCAAAAGAAATAAAATCATAAAGTAAACAACCCTTTTTTAATATCTGGGGAATAAAGAAGCCCAAACCAAACAAAGCATATGCTATAGCAGAAAATGTCACGTCCACGATTCTCTTCGAGCTATCCATAACAAAAAAGAATTGTCAATACTTTGACTGCGTCCATACTAAAGAGCGTTTTTTTGGTTCGTCAAGTGCTCCTAACATTGTAATCTCCCTCTTGCTCATGCTTTCAAGTGTTCCTAAAGCTCTTGAACAAGTTTTGATGCGGCAAGACTTCATGACTAAAATCCGATGTAGTTGGAGCTCGAGACCAATTCATGATATAGATAGAGTTCATGCTAAATAAATGAATTAAAAATAATAATACAAAAGCACATAATAGATCGATAAAAACCTTAACACATCCAAAAACAGGTCTATTGAGATGCTTCATTCCGGCTTTATTTGGTGAAACGCCGCCCACAACATTCGTATTATATTCGATCATTTCTTTACCATGAAATGTGCCCTCTTTTCCTGTGAATCCTTGTATAATCACCTATAAAATATGAATCATTATGTGAATTTTTTAAAGCATTGAAAATGATAGTGAGGGAATGGGATGAATAAGAAGAGAGGAAGAGAATAGAGAGCAAATCATTCAACACATCCATTCGTTGTTTCGAGATAAAAAACGATATCAAAAAAGATTATCTTTTGCTAATATTATTGAATTTTTTCCACATTTCCTGAAATTTCAATTATTTCCATAATCAAAAAATCCACAATTGGCTATTCAATCGTGCATAGCTACCTATCAACTGATTTAAAATTATTGAAAACATTTCTTGAATAAGTGTATTTTTTATTAAATTTATGTAAAAAAAATCGCGCTTAATTAATTAAATGAATTCAAATATGCACTAAATATAAGTCAATTCTTCAGGTTTAATTGTGAGCAACAATGACGAAAAGCCAAAGTAAAGCTGCTCTAACCATCAAGAAAATCAGTGAATCAGTTTATTTCATTTAATGAATATTCCTCTGCAAATTTAAAATAAAATCCTGAGAACTCAAAAAAAAAATGTTTTGGAGAAAAACGGAAATGATAAATCATTTAGTTCAATTTCGATACTCATAAAGTTATTTAATTTAATTTCGATACATAATTAAAGGAAAACTGCAGCCGAATTTAGAAGAATTGATAAAAATTATATTTACATAAAAAAATTCACCTTTGTATTCGATCCAATCATTAAGTTATTACGAGTTCGAGTATAGAATCGTGTACAAGTACGTAAAAGCGCGTTCGGTGAAAGCATTCTCGCTATAAATCATTGTTAATACGAAATGCATCAATGATAATGGAAAAGTGAATGATTTTTCGAGGGTTTTCGCATAAACCACACTGGTAATTTTGGTAATTTTTCACGAAAATCCTGGTTATTTACTCGAAACTAGGCAATCTTTATTTCCAAAAAAAAAACCGACAGCATTAAAATTATTCCTAAAAATTACCGCAAATTGCAAAACCTTAACCAAGATTGTTGAGTGAAATTAAATGAATTAATGAAACGGCTATATATGCTATTCATTTAGCTAGTTACGAGTAAGCATTCATTATCTCTGAAATATCGCTTGATTATGTAGCATTAAGTATCTATTAGCTGCCAGATAAGCTGAAGGAAATAAAAGCGGAAAGAAAGCAATAAACGAGATGCTAATAGAGAAAAAACAATTAATTTTATCGAATACATCAAACGTAATTAAATCTCTTCTCAAGCTTGCATCGTATAAATCTTTCAGTATTTTCACTAAGATATGCTTTACACCACTCCAGCAAATTGACTTTCGTCAGTGCCATAGAAGACTCTTTTGCACAATATACAGCACTCAGACAAATTTGAAGACATCAATGGAAAGAACTCCCATTTCAACGATATCCCTTGAGGATGGAATGAGAGAGGAAATATCGCTGAAAGAAATTAATGTGAAAAAACCTTAAAAACCTTCGTGAATTTTACAGTCTTGTGGAAATGACCCACCAAAATGTATTACTGTATATTTAAATATATTTATATTTATATTTATGCGCATGAAAAGATAATCTATTACGTGAGAAGTCCAAGAAGCGCTAAAAGATTTAACGGCGCTATAATCTTGTATACTTGCAGAGCGGTTGCTATAACGACTACTAATTCATTCAATTTCCTTTGTTTGAATAGAAACAAATCGACGACTCGTTTAGATGCTAACTGATTCTATCATATCTTTCTCATCCAACAAATTTATGGATAAGATAAGACCTCGAATTGATCAATTTTTTTAAAATTATAACAATATTTTTCTGATTCTTTAATTAATGTTCAAAAATAAGGGATGTTAACACGAATGTAGATAATTCCCCTCTCCTTTTCTAGAAGAGCCTTTAATCGACTTATGAACTTCCGCTTTTGAAAACTTTAATAAGCTTTGTAATAGAATATATATTATATATATATATATATATATATATATATATATATATATAT
>JAARMF010004766.1:0-13873 GCA_022844705.1 Toxascaris leonina
AAAAAACAACAAATCTGTATGTGTTGTAGTAATAATAAGTTTATCCACTTTATCATCTGAATAAGTCGACATTCCCTTTATTCCTACACCACCTCTGTTTTGAATTTGATAAGTTTCAACAGGTAATCTCTTTATATAACCATTCGCAGATATAGTCAAAACAATATCTTCAACTGGTATTAATGATTCATCATTTATATTTGAAGAAACACCGGGAAAAATTTCAGTCCTTCTGCTATCGCTATATTTTTTCTTAATTTCTTCTAATTTTTTTAATATTTCTTCAATCTTTAAAGATTCATTTGAAAGAATTTTACTTATAAAAGAAATTTGATTTAACAAAATTTGTAATTCGGCTTTAAGCTTTTCACTTTCTAAAGAACTTAAAACTCGTAATTTCATTTCTAATATTGATTTGGCTTGAATTTCACTTATATTAAACTTTGATACCAACTGTACTAACGATTCTTCACTATTTTTTGAATTACGGATAATTTTTATAACTTTATTAATATCTGAAATAGCAATTATTAAACCTTCTAAAATATGCGCTCTTTCTTTAGCCTTTTTTAGATCGTATTCTAATGATCGTGTTAACACATTTATTTGATGTTTAAGATATACATCAATACATTCTTTGATATTAAATAATTTTGGAACTCCACTTTCTAAAGCTAACATATTAACATTAAAATTTGTTTGTAATTGTGTATGTTTATATAAGTGATTTAACAGAACTTCTGGAATTATATCTTTTTTAACATCTATAACAATTCTAAGACCCTCACGAGAAGATTCATCACGTAAATCAGCGATTCCCACAATTTGCTCACTTTTTACCAATTCTACTATTTTTTCAATCAACATAGACTTATTTACCATATATGGAATTTCCGTAATTACCAATCTCTGTTTAGTATCATCAGAATATGTTTCGATATCAACTTTTGATCTTATAGTAACAGCTCCTTTACCAGTAGAAAAATAATCGTAAATACCGCTATCACCAATAATCTGAGCAGATGTTGGAAAATCAGGTCCTTTAATTATTTTTACTAAATCTTGGATAGAAATATTAGGTTCTCTTGCTACAGCTATAATTCCGTTTATTACTTCAGCTAAATTATGTGGAGGAATATTTGTAGCCATTCCAACTGCAATTCCACTTGAACCATTAATTAATAAATTCGGAACAATAGCGGGCAAAATAGTTGGTTCGTATTCGCTACCATCATAATTAGAAGCAAAATCTACTGTATTTTTATTAATATCATTAAGCAATTCTCCAGCAATTTTTGATAATCTTGCTTCCGTATATCGCATGGCAGCAGGTGAATCACCATCGATTGAACCAAAATTACCATGCCCGTCAATAAGTTGATATCTCATAGAAAAATTTTGTGCCATTCTTACCATGGTATCATAAACTGCAGAATCTCCGTGTGGATGAAACTTACCAATCACTTCTCCTACTAATCTAGCTGATTTTTTATATGGTTTATCGTGAGTCATTCCTAATTCATAAGCAGCATATAAAACACGCCTATGTACTGGTTTTAATCCATCTCTTGCGTCAGGTAATGCTCTTGAGACAATAACTGACATCGCATATTCCATGAACGAAGTTTTAAGTTCATCTGATATGGATTTATCTTTTATTACACTTTCAGAAAGTGATTTAACTATTTCTTCATGTTTGTTATTGTCATTATTTTTGTTCATATCTTACAAATTACCTTTCATTAAAACTTAACTAAATTAATTAAATATCTAAATTTTTAATGTAATGCGCGTTTTTTTGTATGAATTCTTTTCTTGGAGTTACATCTTCACCCATAAATAAAGTAAAATTTTTATCTGCGAATGAAGCATCATCTATGGTTACTTTGTGTAATAATCTTGTTTTAGGATTCATGGTTGTCTCTCAAAGTTGTTCAGGATTCATTTCACCTAAACCTTTATATCTCTGAATTTGAAAATTTCCACCGTATTCATTTTTCTTATTCAATAATTCTTGTTCAGAATAACAATAAAAAACTTGCTTTCCAAAATTAACTTTATACAAAGGCGGTTGTGCAATATATATATGATTATTTTCAATTAAACTTTTCATATATCTAAAAAAGAAAGTTAATAATAAAATACGTATATGAGCTCCATCAACATCAGCGTCTGTCATAATAATTATTTTATTGTATCTAAGTTTTAATATGTTAAATTCCGGACCGATATTTGAACCAATAGCCGTAATCATAGAAGTTATTGCATCATTTTCAAAAATCTTATCCATTTTGACTTTTTCAACATTCAAAATTTTTCCACGTAATGGCAAAATAGCCTGAAAAAAACGATCTCTCCCTAATTTTGCTGAACCACCAGCAGAATCTCCTTCAACCAAATATAATTCAGATATTAAATTATCTCTTGTTGAACAATCTGCTAATTTTCCAGGTAACGACCCGTTTGATTCAAATGGAGATTTTCTTCTAGCTAATTCTCCTGCTTTTTGTTGCTCTATTCTTACATTTCTTGCAGAAATAACTTTTTCACAAATTAAATTTGCCTCTTCAGGATTTTCGAGCATAAACTTTTCAAAAATATTATACACAACTTTTGAAGTTACATTTCTAACTTCTGTATTTCCTAGTTTTTGTTTTGTTTGTCCTTCATACTGAGGATTAGGATGCTTTATAGAAATTATTGCAGTCAATCCTTCTGATATATCATCCTTGTTTATTTTTTCATCCGTGTCTTTTAAAATTTTCTTTTCCAAAACATATTTATTTATCAACTTAAGTAAAGCAAATTTAAAACCATCTTCATGTGTACCGCCTTCACTTGTTGCTATGTTATTACAAAAACTGTAAATTGTAGGTCTGTATGACTTATTGTATTGAAAAGCTACCTCTACTTTTATTTGATATTTTTCGTTACTCTCCTGTTCAGACAATATTGCAGGAGTAACAGAAGTTTCTACCTCATCAAAAACTATTTTATTCATAATTGGTTCTTTGTTTTCATTTATGTATTTTACATATTCACAGATACCACCATCATATTTTCAGTTCAGTTTATCACCATTTTCAATCCTTTGATCCAAAAAAGAAAACAATATTCCTCGATTCAAATAAGCGAGTTGTTGTAAACGTGAAGCAATAGCATCATTATCTAATTCACTCTTTTCCATGATTTTATAATCTGGAATAAATTCAACTTTTGAACCACTTTTTTTTTCACTTTTTCCAACAAAATATAAAGGTTTTTTTAATTTTCCCCCATCAAAAAACTCTATACAGTATTCTTCGTAATCTCTAACAACATTAACTTTAAAATATGAACTTAATGCATTAACAACTGATGCACCAACACCATGTAAACCGCCTGAAACTTTATAAGAACTATTATCAAATTTTCCACCTGCATGTAAAACTGTCAGTACTGTTTCCACTGCCGGTTTCTTTGTTTTTGGATGAATATCTATTGGAAAACCACGCCCATCATCTTCAACAACTATACTTCCTATTTTTGTAATCGTAACATCAACTATGCTTGCAAAACCCCCCATAGATTCATCAACTGCATTATCCACAATTTCCCAAAGCATGTGATGTAATCCTTTACTGCCAGTAGAACCAATGTACATTCCAGGTCTTTTTCGAACTGCTTCTAGACCTTCTAAAATTTTTATACTCTCAGCGGTATATTTTTTAAATTCTGTTGTTTTTGCCATATAAACTACCTGATGTAAGAAACTTTAAATTAGTTTTATGATCTTTTTACTTAAATTATAACATTACAAACACTTATCAAATTATAAGTTAGTAAATTATTAATAACAAATATGAAAATTACAAATCTATTAACGGAACAAGAATTTGTAAAAATCCCTTTTCTTTTAAATCCATCAAATAAAAAGGATTTTGACTACCATTTAAAAAAAAACTAATAATATTATTATCAAATGATTTCACTTGATCTAATAAAAACTTAGGATTAAATTTAATTAAAATTTCTTCACCTTTAAAATCACTAATTTCAATTTTTTCATTTAAGGTTCCTAATTCTGAATTACTATACATAAGTTCAACATGTGTTTTAAAAATTTTTAAACTGGCGCCTAACATATTATCTGCAGAAACTAATATTAATATTCTTTCTAAAGAATCAATAACTTTATTTAACTCTATATTGAAAGAAGTTGTACCTTTTACTTCTAATAATGTTTCAATGTTTGGAAATGAGAAATCTATAGATGTACACGATAAAACAAAATCAATTGTTTCAATTATTAAATTTTTATTACTCTTATATAACACTGATTTATCGTTGATTTTTAAAAAATTAACTATTTGATTTATTATATTGATAGGAATTAAAAATTTAAAACTTAAATTATTTTTTAAAGCTGTTTTTTTTATAGCTAATTTAAACGAATCTGTGGCTACTATTCTCAAAAATCCAGTCTCAGTTTCAGAATCAAATAAAATACTATTTAATTTAGTTATTTTTTCAAAATTCGTCAATGAAGCAACAGAATTTTGAACTTTTTTTACACCATCTATTATTAATTTATTATCCAGCTCAATTTTTTTTCAATCACTTGTATCAAAATTAATAATAGGAAAAATATCAATTTTTAGCGTATTTATGTTAAACGAAAAATTAGATGTTGAAATTTTTAAGACATTGTCGATTTCTTCGATTTTAATTTCTTTTTCTTTTATTTTTGAAATAATATTTGCCAATAATTTTCCTTTAACAACAACTTTTCCTGGTTTCATTATTTTAATATTATTTTTAATTTTGAATTTTCCTGAAATATTACCGTTAGTACTTATTATTTCTATAACGTTTTTGTCCACAGATATTAATATAACATTATTTAAAGTGTTATTAAATGAAATGTTTTGACAAAATTTTAAAGCTGTTGAAAACTGAGTATTTGATATTGAAAATTTCATGTTGATTATTTTTTGTTGTTTTACTTTTTAATTTATTTTAATTTATTTTTTTATTTTTAAACTTATTTATTTTAAATAATATTATTAAAAAGTTTAAATTGTGGAAAACTATTAAAATTTACTTAAAACTTACAATAATAAAGAATATACGTATATTTTTTGAAAATAATTTTAAGTAATAAAAAAATCAATAATTAATTATAAATAATTAATTATTTTTTTTCTAAAATAATTGCTGTTTTTTTCCCATTATATATAACGGAATTTTTTTATTTTTTATATATTATTATGTAATAATAATATATAATATATTCTTTAGAATTTAGTTGATATTTTAAGAGTTTTCATTTTATTCTATATAATGATAGAAAAATTAATGAAAATACCAACATTAATTCGTTTTAAACTAAAAAAATAATAAGTACGTTTTATTTGTTGTTTAAGATTGCAAGAAATATAGAATAAATCTTTATTATAGATATTATATTTAGTAGTGTGTTTAATACTATAAATAATATTTTTTCTGTATTAAAGAAAGTATTATAATTAGTATATAAGAAAATATTATAATTAAAACCGTAATAATACTAATAATAATATTTTATTATGTATAATTACCATACTATATATAACACTACATGTAGTAGTAAATACAATATTTTTATTTTATTAAATTTAAAACTAAAAATAGTTCTAATATTTATGCTTAAAAAAGTCCTAAAAATAATTTAATTTGTGGTATTAAAAATAATATTAAAATTTGTTAAACACTTAAAATGTTGTTGTATAATTTAATGGTTTTGTGCAAATAATTTATATTTTGTCAAAAATATTAATAATGGCGCTGGAGTAAAAAAATATGATAATTTCTTTTGTAAATAATAAAGGTGGTGTGTTAAAAACAACAATGGCAACAAACATAGCTGCTTCAATTTTAAAACTAAAACCTTCAAAAAAAGTAGTTATTTTAGATTTAGACGGTCAAGGGAATGTTTCAGCAACGTTTGGACAACATCCTGAAAGATTAAAAAATACGTTGATTGACATCCTAAGAAAGGAAAAAACAATAGAAGATTGTATCTTGAATGTTTACAATCATTTGGATATTCTCCCATGTAATTTTGAATTAAGCTTTGTTGATATAGATGTAGCAACTCATGCTTTTTATAAAAAAAATCAAAATAAATCAAATGAAAATAGTTATGGAATTGATGATATAAAAAAAGTAATTAAAGATCTTGATAAATTATATGACTATGTTATTGTTGATACACCTCCAGCGATGGCTACTATCGTTTCTATAGCACTAAGTTTATCTAAATTAATAGTTATTCCTTTTGAACCTGATCAATATTCAATTTTAGGTTTAATGAGAATTGTAGATACTATAAATGATTTTAAATCCAAAAATAATGAGTTGGAAACATTGGTTGTACCGACGAAAGTAAATTTAAGAACAAGATTACATATTGATGTAATTGAGTTGATAAGAAAAAAATTACAAAAAAGGCATATAAAATTATCTAAATCATATATTTCTTTAACTACAAAATCTGCTGCTTCCGTTGGTTACGAAAAAGTTCCTATTTCATTATTAATGCAAAAAACAAAATATCACGATGAATATGCAACTGTTGCTAAAGAAATTCTTGATTATGAGAGGTAAAAATGAGTTTTAATAAAAAAAATAAACGTTTTTTGGATTTATCAGATGAAAAATCATATGAAAATAAAGAAAAGTTTTCTAAGAATAATTTACAGTTGAAAGATGTTGAAAATTTAGATGAGAAACAGAATAAATCGAAAACTAATTCAAATGTTGGTTTTAATGAAACAAATAAAAAAACAAAAAAAGATGTTAAAATTTTAAATGGTTTAGTAACAATTCAAAGAGACCCATCCTTAGATAAAGGTGTGCACTTTTATACAGAAAAAAGAATCTATGAAAAATTACGCAATTTTTCAAAAAAAAATGATATAAGTATTTCAAAACTACTATCTACAATTATTGATAAAGCAATATCAGATGAATAATATTAAATTTTAAGATATCAAAAAAACATTAAACTTTTAACTTAATTTATATTATAATCTTATGCAATAATATATTATGGTTTTAATTTACGGTTTTATCATAATTTAAGATTTGTAAATAATAATATGAGCAACAATATAATTAATAAGCAAAATTTGATAAAAAAATTCGGTGGTTCTGAAAAAAACACCGGTGCTATTGAAGCACAGATAGCAATTTTGACTGAGGATATAAAAAAATTAACAAATCATTTAATAAAAAACAAAAAAGATTACATATCTAAAAAAGGTTTATTTATCAAAGTGTCAAAAAGAAAAAGATTACTAAAATATCTATCAAAATGCGATATTAAAAGATACAGAAATATTATGGAAGAATTAAAATTAAGGAATTAAATTATATTTTTATACCAAATATTTATTAATCAATTTTTTGTCATAGTTTATATTCAATAAATTCGTTTAATTTTTCGTTATTTTTTATAATTTTTTCTATTTTTTTTATTGAAGAAATTACAGTAGAATGATCTCTTTGGAAGATCGCGCCTATTCTAGTAGTTGGAATGTTCATTTTTTTACCTAGTACATACATGCAAAGTTGTCTAACAAAAACTATATCTTTATCTCTTTTTATTGATTTAATACTATCTATTGTTTTATTATAAGATCGGCAAATTCTTTCAATAATAATGTTTTCATCGTATTTAAATTTCGTTTGTTCAAATATTTTGTTTTTTATCAATAAATCAATAAAATCTTTTGTTATTACTGTATTGACATCGTCGTTTGTTTCTAAATAAAAAGCAATATTTTTTATTGCACCCCCTATTTGTCTTATATCTCTTCCATAAATATTAATTATTGCTGCAATTGCGTCGTCTGTGTATTTGTTTTTTATTTTAAATCTTTTAATTTTTTCTATTGTTATTATTTCTAAAGTTTCTATACTAGGGTTTTCAATTTTTATTGATATACCTGAATTAAAGCGCGATATCATTCTATCTGCAAACCCATCTAGTTTATTAGGAGGTTTATCTGAAGTTAAGATAATATATTTATTTTTAACTATCATTTCATTAAATATATTAAAAAATATTTCGTTAGTTTTATCTCTGCTAGCTAAAAATTGTACATCATCAATCATTAATAAGTCTAGATTACTAATCTCTTTTTTTAATAGTTCAATTGCGTTATTTCCTGATGAGATAGCATTCACAATAATTTGTGTTAGTTCATTCGCATTAACTATTTTGACTTTTTTATCATAATTTTTTCTTAAAAATGCTTCTCCAGTTGCATGTAGAAGATGTGTTTTTCCTAAACCAGTATTGCCATAAATAAAAATTGGATTATATTCATTTAGTAATTCATGCGAAATAATTTTACACATGGCTTTGTAAGCTCGTTCGTTAAAATTTGCTATTATAAAATTGTCAAAATTGTAAATAATATTAATTCCAGTATTAATTGGAACTTTATAATTTATATTTTGATTTATAGAATTACTTAAAATTATTTTCGTTTCATCGTCGCTTACAAATATTACATCCATTGTAGTATCAAAAATTTTTCGAACAAGTTCAGTAAATAAAATTTTATAACTTTCATTTAAAACAGTCTTCGCAAACAACGATCCTGAATTAATAAAAAGTCTAGTTTTTTCTATTTTAATTAGTTCTGTTTTTTTTATATAATCACTATAAAAACCCTCATGTGATATATGAGGTTCAGCTTCATTAATAACTTTTTTTCATAAATCTTTACATTGTGATTCAGTCATCATATTTACCTGTATTTTTTTATATTCTATAAAAAATTAAATTAATTTCAAATTTAATTAAAAAAATTCGGTATTTTTTATTTAGTAATATTTGTATAATTTATTATACTTATTTGAAGTTATCTCGTTAAATTTATAATATAATTTATTAATGTTATTTTTATATTGCAAAGAAGTAGGAACTAAATATATTATGAAGCGCACATATCAACCAAATGTTTCAAAACGAAAAAAAAAACATGGTTTTTTGAGCAGAATGTCTTCTACTAGTGGAAGAAATGTTATTAAAAATAGAAGGAAAAAAGGCAGACATAATTTAACTGTGTCTGACGAATAGTAGTTATTAAAATGGTGTCGTTTTGCCACACAATATTATTAAAATAAAAAAAATTAATTTTAATAGTGTTATTAAAAATGGAAAAAAAATTTTTAATGATAATTTTAAGATTTTTATCATAGAAAATAGTTACGGATATTTGAGATACGGAATATCCGTTTCTAAAAAAAATTTTAAATTAGCAGTTGAAAGAAATAAAATTAAGCGTCAAATTAAATCGTATTTGCTAAGATATTTAGAATTATCTATTGATGTAATCGTAATTGTTAAGAGTAATTTTAGTTTAAAAAAATATTGAGAAAATAAAAAAAGTTTTGATAAGTTATTTACCAATTTATTACTTATTAATAATAAATGTATAGATTAAAAGGTAAAACAATGAGTAAAAGTTTTGTTATAAGTGATTCAATAATAAATCCTTTTTGAGATAATTCTTTTTCTGAAAAAAAACCAAAAAAAGAATTAGCAAAAAAAATTTTTAAACATTCATTTAGGGTTTTAAAATTGATTTTATATTTATTTTTAACTGTGATGGGATTATGAGGTTGTATTCAATTTATGGCTGAACCATGAACGAATACTTCGCCAAATTTGGGCGAAGGACTAGAATTTGGATATAATTACGGAGTTACTGGAGATTGAAGGTTTGATCTACAATCTAATGGTTTTTCATCTTACTTTGTTTATACAGATTTTTCATTTGATTATGGACCTTTTTATGCTTTTTTTGTATGACCGTTTGTTCAAATAACTTTGCCATTAATGTGATCGATGCGAGATTGAAATGGATATGGAGGGTTTGATGCATTGATTACCATTTTTATCCTTTTGTTAGTTATAAGATCTATTACTATAGTTTTTTCATTGAATGCAACTTTAATGAGTGAAAAAATGACAGAAGTTTCTGGACAAATTGCCGAAATAAATGCTAAATATAAAAATTTGGTTGATCCAAATTCAAAAAGAATGAAACAATTAGAAACAATGGCAATATATAAAAAAAATAATGTAAAACCTAATGCAGTTCTTGCACAAGCTTTTGTTACTATTCCCATTTTTTTAGTTATTTTAAGAATCATTAATTCTTTGAGACCTATTAAGACAACTGTTCTTTTTGGTATTTGGGATTTGTCTTGTACACCATTTACAGAAATTTTTCAGCATTTTACAGATGGTGGTTGATTATATATATTCTTTTTGTTGTTAGTAATTCCAATGCAATTTGTTTCTCTTAAAATACCTCAAATATGAGCTCAGAAGAGAAATATAAACGCTAAAACTTTTTCAAATAAAGGAGAAGAACAACTTAAAAAAAATCGAAGAACTCAGTTAATAATATCTTGCGTTTTTATGATTTTTGCTGTTGTTTCTGCCTGTGGTGTAGGCTTGTATTGATTCTTAAATGCTATTTTTACTTTAACTCAATCTTATATTCTTCATGTTGTTATAATTAAAAGAAGAAAAAAGATTGGTCAAAAATCAAAATTAAGTAAAATTATAGATATGTAAAATATGCCGGAAATTAAAAAAATTTTGTCTATTTTGAATATTATTCCCAGTAAACAACTGGGACAAAATTTTTTATTTAATAAAACAGTTATAGAACAAATTTTTAATGAAATTAAGAAGTATAGTATAAACAGGCCCATACTTGAAATAGGCCCAGGATTAGGTACATTAACGGAAAAATTTTTTTCTTTACGGTCACAAAAGATTAAATTAATAGAATTTGAAAAAAAATTATATTCTTATCTTAAGAAGAAAATGCCTGATGCAGATATTTTGTTAAATGATTGCTTATTAGTTAATTGGGATGAATTTATGGGTGATAAAGTTAGTTATTTTGTATATGGTAATCTCCCATATTCTATAGCGACTAAAATTTTATTTAAATGAATTGAATCTGCAAATAATTCTAATACTGCCATGTTCATGATTCAAAAAGAAGTTGCTGAAAAAATTTGTGTAGAAAAAGGAAATAAAAAATATAGTTTTCTTTCGGTAGTTTTTCAATATTTTTGTGATGTTAAAATAATAATTGGTAATATTTCATCAAATTTTTTTTATCCTATTCCGAAAGTTGAATCAACAATTCTTTTATTTGAAAAAAAAAGAAAATACGATAAAAAATTTTTAATTTTTCTAAAATTAATTTTTAGATATAAACGAAAAACAATGATTAATAATTTAAAAGATATATATAATATTGTTGTACTTAAAAAAGTTTTACGCGAATTGAATTTTAATGAAAAATGTAGAGCTGAAGTTTTAAATCCAGAAGAAATTTTTACTGTTTTTCGTTTACTTGTTATATATTCTGGTAAAAATATAAATAATTAATTTACTGTGAAATATGGAATTTAAAAAAATTAGAACTAGATATGCCCCGTCTCCTACTGGTTTATTTCATATAGGTGGTGCTAGAACAGCATTATTTAATTATCTGTTTGCTAAACATTACGGTGGTGATTTTGTTGTTCGTATTGAGGACACAGATGTTGAAAGAAACATAGAAGAAGGAATAAATTCTCAATTAGACAATTTAACTTGATTAAATTTGTTTCCTGATGAGTCTCCTAATAATCCGGGAGAATATGGTCCTTATATACAAACGGAAAAATTAGATGTGTATAAAAGGGAAGCAATTAGATTAGTAAAAGAAGGTAAAGCTTATTATTGTTTTTGCACAAAAGAAAAACTAAAAGAAGAAAGAGAAAGAAAATTGGTTAGTGGACAACCGCCAAAATATGATGGTAATTGTAGAGATTTATCACAAGAGGAAATAGAAGAAAATTTAAAAAAAAATAAAAACGCAGTTATTAGAATTCGTATTCCTAACGATGCGGATAAAATCAAGTGAAATGATTTAGTAAGAGGAATAATAGAAGTTCCTGTTTCGTCTATGAGCGATATAATAATTTTAAAATCAGATGGATTTCCTACTTATAATTTTGCAGTGGTTGTAGATGATTGTCAAATGAAAATAAGTCATGTTTTTAGAGGAGAAGAGCATATTACAAATACTCCATATCAATTAATCATAAGAAAACAGCTTGGTTTTGATAATGAAATTTTTTATGGGCATTTATCGATTATAACTGGTGACGATGGAAAAAAATTATCAAAGCGTGATGCTAATTTAAATCAGTTTATCGACGATTATAGATCTAAAGGTTTTTTACCACAAGCTTTAACAAATTTTCTTGTTCTTTTAGGTTGAACTCCACCGAATAATCAGGAAATTCTTAGTTTAGATAAAATGATTGAGCAATTCGATTGCAATTTTCTAAATAAGACACCTGCTTTTTTTGATATAAAAAAACTAGAATGAATTTCTTCTGAATATATAAAAAATATGAGCAATACTATATACATTTCTTTTGTTGAAACATATTTAAGTGATGATATAAAATTAGACATAAATGTTAAAGATGACATATTATTGATGTTTAAAAATCAGTTATATTGTGGCTCTCAAATAAATAAATATATTAAAGAAATTTTTCCGAACGAGTTAATTAGAAAAAATTTATCAGAAAGAATAATTCTTTTTTTAAAAAAAGATATACACACAAAAGTATTACAAAAATTTTTAGAAAAAATTGATTTGCTTAAGGAATGAAATGTGGAAAATATTAAAAATGAATTTAATCAAATCAATAAAGATTTATTAGTAACTGGTAAAAATTTATATATGCCGATTAGAATAGCCTTAACTAATTTGGAACATGGTCCTGAACTTGATAAAATTATTTATGTCTTGGGAAAAGAGAAATGTAAATTATATGTTGAAAATTTATTGCGTTTTCTAAAACAAATATAAATTTTAAAGTAAAAATCAATAATAAAGGCAGCAAAAATGCAAAACTATTTTTATAAAGATCCTATTCATCAAGAAATAAATTTTGAAAAAGAATATTCATGAATTAATGATTTAATTCAGACTCCAGAATTTAAAAGATTAAACGATATTAAGCAATTAGGGTTGACTTTTCATTTTTTCCCAGGGGCTACTAATACTAGATTTTCGCATTCTCTTGGAACATATGAAATTGCTAATAGAATTATCAATAACTGTGGTATAAACAAGATATTTACAAAAAAAAGTTTAATTGTATTAATAGCTTCTTTATTACATGATATTGGGCATGGTCCACATTCTCATTGTTTTGAAAAATATATGATTCCAGTGGAAGATAACTTACATATTAGTAGAGAAAAATTAGTTTTTTTTCATGAAGATTTTTCTAAAAAAATTATTGTTAATAAAAATGGAAATATATTTCGCGTATTAAATAAACACCAAATTGAACCTGAATTAGTGGCTGATTTATTATTCGATTCAAAAATAAAAAAAAAAGATCCATGAATGATTCAACTTATATCTTCTGAGTTGGATGCGGACAGGATTGATTATTTGTTAAGAGATTCTTATTTTAGTGGTGCTCATTATGGGATAATTGATTCACAATTATTAATAAAATGAACAAATTTTGATAGAAAATCAAGAAGAATTTTTTACTTAAATAAATCCGTTTCAACATTAGAAGATTTTTTAGTAAGACGATTTTACATGTATTCAAATGTTTATAATAATTTAAAAAGCATAGCTTTTGAATGACAAATGCGATCAATTTTTTCAAAAATCCGTTTTAATATTTTAAATAACAAAATGTCAATTGACGATAATGTGTTTAATAATGCAATAAAACCAATTTTAGTTGATCAAAATCCTGAAAAAGTTTTATTGGATTATTTTTT